>CAMOHE010050576.1:0-21970 GCA_946598075.1 Artocarpus hirsutus | reverse complement strand
AAAAAGAAAAAAGAAAAAAACCCATACACATTATAAAAAAAAAGGCTCATCCTTAATAGCGTTTTTTATATTTTGAAAAAAAAAAAAAGTACAAAAAAGCAATCTCAAGCTCCGTATCGTCAGTTTAATGAAGTGTATTAAGTGTCGCTTGTTCATAGGTTTTAATTGGTACAAGTAGAAAACAATCTTTGCTTTTTGAGTTGAAGAAGGTGTTTAAAAGAGTAGTTTTGATCGTTAGTTTAAATTTGAAAACTATAATACGTTAGAGTTTTATATTATAATCTTATTTATAGTTTAAATTCTTAATTTAAACTACACTTTTAAACACTTTTTAAAGCCTTTTGTGTGCAGCCTCGTATGGTTCCTGCAGGACGGCGCTTGAATATTTAGGGGTCTCTCAAATCCCGATCTATGGGAAACCAAAAAAAAGGGTCCAATCCATTTCTTTATACAGAGAAATAACATGAGGGACGCTGAAGAAATTCTAATCATGTCTTTCATTAATACTCTCAGCTGTTTTTCTTTGTATAAGAAGATGTGTTGGATCTGAAATAATATTCTGATTATTATTTTTTATTTTTTTGTGTTCATGTTTTGGTGAGTTTCGTCAATCGCTGTTATGGTGGTTTCTTTTTTAAAAAAATTTGGTAGATTCTAATATTGGATTTTTTTTTTTTTTTTTTTACGATTCTAATATTTGATTGATGTTTGTGTTTTGAACCCTTTGAATATTTATTGGACAGATTTTAAATTTGGCCGAGGAGATTACAAGGAAAAAGAACATAAATCATGATGCGTGGAGTGAAATTGAAAAGATGAAGTTTGCTTAGGAAAAAGATGAATGGTGATTATATTTCGGCCACGTGATCCATGTTAAATTACTAATATGCTCTCTTTCAAGTTACTGGAAAGAGAAGATGAATCATTTTAGAGCATCGAGGGCAAAATAAAAGGTGCGAAATGGTTTGGGGGTCAAAAATAAAATTAAGATTGTTTTTATAATTTTAAGATAGAACTTAGATGCCATGAAAGAGAGATAATAGGGGTTTGAAATTAAAATTTCAAACCAGGGATGTACGTCGGGTTCAGTTCATTGATCATCGATATCTTGAAGGTGGGATTGACCCCCCAGGGAGGGGACAACCCGTCGGTTTAGACAAAAATAATGATGACAAAGACAAGAACAACCAACATAGCAAGGAAGAAGGATGGCATGGCTTCTTGGGCTGCTGGTAGGGTAAAAGCAAGTGTTAACATTAATATAAATATATATGACCTTTAGGGTCATGAGCTTATGAGTTATGGTCTTATTAGATGGGCTATTGGGCTTGGGCTTGAGCATATGATAAGGATTTATTTGAAATAAATAGTAGTGCTTGTTTGGTTTGTAGTAGAAAATTCGAACAGAAATTTAAATTTTTATGAATAAAATGATTGTAGAAAAAGAATTTAAATTGTGGTCCAAACCATGAAACGAACGAGACAAAAATAACTCATGCACCACTGCAGTTTCTAGATTACTGAAGAAGAAACATTTCAGTTATGGACCAAAATTAGACCCCGTGTCAAGCACCCTATTATTTGGGCAGTTTCTTTTACCCATTGATAGGTGTTGGTCTCGACATGGCACAAAGTACATCGGTTCAACGCACGCGGTTTTCTCGACTTGTTTCGGTTTGGGTTTGTTTGGTGGTTTTTCTATGACCTCAGCTCTAAATTAAGTGTGGAATTATCTTTAAGCCAAGACTGCAACCATATTCGTACCTTATTACTATGAGAATTAATTGAGAAAACTTTAGGAATGAACTTTTAACTTAATAAACTAGCAACTAGACAAAAATATTTGAAGTTTTTAATATAGGCTAAGCTGCTAAGTTATAATCACATTTGTACCTTGATTTTTTTTTTTTTTAAGAAGTACTAGCAACACTCTATTTTTAACTCTCATTTATATAATTTCCAATCACTACCTGACACATGGAATCTACTAACATTAGAAAGTATTATTTAAACGGAAAATAAGGTAATGAAATCCACGAGTTAAGCAGTGAATGGAGCGAGTGTAAAAGAGAGTGAGAAAAAGAGTACAGTTCTCTTTTTTGTTTTTGTTTTTTTTTTCAAATTTAAAGGTAGGAGTTTCAATTCTTCACCTTTTAATGGAGTCAAATGTGAATTTATTGCTAGATTATGCCTACAACCATATTTATACCTTGATTTTGATTATAAGAATTAAAAAAAAAACTTTGGAAACTATTTTTTTAACTTTAAAAAATTGCAAAAAAACAAATCAATGTTTTCTGTTTCTAGTGCTTGGTATAGCGACCACGAGTATAATTTTGGAACAAATTGTCAATTTATAATATACTCTGTTAAATAATTAAGCATTCAACTTCGTTTCATTTGATATTAGAAAATAAATAAACAAATAAATAATGTATAAACAACTTCAATTTTTTTTTTTTTTTTTTTTTTTTTTTGTTTTTGAGGTGAAACTTGAAGTCAATTGAAAACAGGCCATATCCTTGATAGGGTTTTTAATTTTTGAAAATAAAAGGGTAGCAAATAAACAATCTCAATCCGGTACCGTCCGATTGATGAGGACAACAGGTGTCAGCAAATAAACAATCTCAATGCCGCACCGTCAGATTGATGAGACATTACAGGTGTCATGTGTTGATAGGTTTTACTTGGCTTTAAATAGAAAACATTCTGTGTTCTTTCAAGTCTAAAACCCTTCGTGTGCAGCCCCTTATACTTCCTGCTGTGGCGGCGCTTGAATATTTAGGAATCTCCGATATTCCTATCGTTGGGAAACCAAAAAAATAGAAAAAAAAAAAAAAAAAGCTCCAATTCATTTCTTTGTACAAAGAAATGACAACAGAGACACTGAAGAGGATTATGATCACCTCTTTCATCAATCAAGTTTCTTCGTTAATACTCTGTTGTTTTTCTTTGTATAAGGAGATGTATTGGATCTGAATAGTATTGAATTTTTTATTTTTATTTTTATTTTTATTTTGTTCATGTTTTGGTGAGTTTATACGCCACGATTTGTGAGTAGCTTTCATGGTAATTTCTCTCTCTCTCTCTGTCTCTCTCTCTCTCTCTCTCTCTCTCTCTCTTTTATGAGATTCTAATATTGGGTCGATATTTGTGTTTTGTACCCTTGGAATATTATTTTAATGGATTCTACATTTGGCCGAGGAGATTAAAAAAAAAAGAATGGTATTAACATGATCTTCATGCTCTTCTCATGAGGGTGAAATTGACAAGATGCAAGTTTGCTTTGAAAGAAGATGGATGTGATTACATTTGGGCCACGAGGATCCTTGTTAAATTATTAGTATACTCTCTTTCAAATAACAAATAAATTTGATAGAGAGAGGTTTTTTTGTCAAGGGAACAAAGCCTGAGGAGATGGGTTATTTTGAACATGGGGCAAAATGAAAGAGTGATATATTTTGAGGGCTAAAATTATAAAATAATTTGTATAATGTTGAGATAGAGATGATAGAAAGGAGAGAAGAAATAGGCTTTAACTTAGGAAATCTAAATTAGGTTGTGCATCGGTTTTTAACTTGTTTTGTTTTTTGTTAGTTCATATTTGTTTTTAACCTGTTTGGTTTTTTACTCAAATCTTTTTTTTTATTCTAATCAATTAGTTCCAACCAAACTCCTTTTATTCCTTTGGTTCGAAGACTCAGCAACTTAAAAAAAATGTTAGTATTTTTTTAACAAACGAAAAGATTCAGCCTGCGATAACTTTGTCAATTTATTCAGAAAAAAAAAAAAAAATCTTAAGCCTGTACCGTTGGATCCATGAAACTCCAGAGAAACCATAAGATCTCAGCCTAACACGCGTCACACGCTCTCCTCTTAAGCTAAACTAAACCCTTCGCTTTTTGGGGGTCTTGTGGAGGCGGCAATAGAATCTAAAACTCTAAAAGTGATGCAACTCTGATTTAGTGTCCAATTCATCCTTTTGTACATACAGATGACAGTGGAAACTTATTGGATTTTTGCTTTATAACATTCATGTTTAATTCCTTAAAATCTCCGCTGTCTCTGTATGTACAAGAAGATTCATTGTATCTGAGGCATGTTCAATCTTAGATTTCATATTTCTTGTACGGTAAAAGTATTTTCTTTATAGTATTTTGAAGATCAAACTCTCTTTTGGTTGTGTTTAGGCAATTATGTGTGTGTTTTTTTTTTTTTTCACAAAAATTTGGATGTAGAGTTTCTGCTTATGTTGCTGTGTGAATCTTTTCGTTTCTCCCCCCCTTTTTTTTCTCTCAAGAAGTTGGGTTTACTTGACCCGATCCTACTGCTTTGGATGAGCTTTTAGAGGATCACATATATCTCTTCACCCATCTTTGTAAGTGGTGAGATTAATTTGTTGAATCACACCCTTGTGAATGAAAATTTATGAATTTGTAAGAAATTTTATAGCTATCTAGATTTTTCACATTTATTTTTCTGCATTTTATAATACATAATCATTTTTTGTAAAAATATAATCAATATCTTGAATCATATATGCTACACAAGGAAAACCTGTAATTTTCATTTTTTTTTCCCTTTTGAAAAGACATAATAAATATTGTACAAACCCAATTATGATCAAACTCGGTAGCGTAGGCAGTGATGAAGCGAGAAAATTTTTCCAAGGAGACTTCAATTAAATTGAAATTTCAATCTAAATTAGTTGTATAATACAGTATAATTAGAAGTGAAAATTAAAGCTATAAATGAAACTTTTAAAAACATTATTATGCATAAATTTTAAAATTAAAAAGAAATTTAGGAGGATAAATTGATCAGGAGGATAAATTGATAAATTTTAGATCAATTTCAAGATATATATGAAATATTGCAAAATATTTAGGATAAAATTTAGAATTAAAAAATGTTTTGGGTTCTAAACAATATAAATAGAAACAAAAACTTATAAAAAAAAAAATAGTCGGCTCAAAGGAACCAATAAGACTGGGGGCCTCATTACCAACAACATGTGGGATTGGGTGGCAAGGAGCCCATTCTCTCTTAAGCAAGGTCTCGAGTTCGAGTTTTGTGTATGAAGAAGCAGGTGTTAGAAGAGCTTCCCCGTATGGGTCTGACCCGGCTCGAATCCGGATTAGTTGGGTATACTCCCACTAGAGTTAAGAGACCTTTTCTGTGGTTCGTGTCTCTAAGTAGTGGGTCTAAATACCGGATGGTTTTCACCCAAAAAAAGACCGGGGGCCTCATTTGGCTCTCTCCCTAAGCGTGGGGTGTTGAGTAGTCACATATGATAACAACCAACTACTAGAATTTAGGGAGCAAATCTAACGAAAAGGTTTTAAAATTTTATTTTGTTATGTGGTCTTAAATTTTTGAGCAATTAATTACAGGAATGCCAAAAAAAAAAACGCCACCTTTATATTATAATTTTAATTCACAATTCCTCAAAGAGTACTCTTTTGGAAGTATTATTTTTTACTTCTTAACAAAGATGGCCAACCATTTCCGACTTTGGTCGAAAATTCTCGACCGTCTTTCAGCGTAATTTTTGTGAGTTGGAAACAAATAGTTAATTACTAGCTTCCTACAGGAAAAATCTGGACCTAAATTTAGGAATGATAATTTCAAAAACGATGCCTTTGGCAAAATATATATATATATATATGGTATTGAAAATTATTTTAGAATGAAGTTAAACCAATAGACAAACTTTAACAGTTTAAATTATAAAGGCTTTAATACTAAAAGGAAACCCACAAGCGCGGCATTTGAACCAGACAAGAAGCACAACTTTTGTGCCATTTGATGTGCGCATTTAAAAATATTTTAAGTGGTTTTGATCCTATAGGCCAACACGAATAGACATTTGTTAGGCACAAGTTTTAAATCGTTTAGAAATGTAAGGATTGTTAAAATAGACTAAATTGTCAATTTTTAGAAGTTGGTCTCTCCTCAAGTTTTAACCATTTTGAACCATTTTCTACAATAAAAATAGCACCAAAGTCTTCACTTTTGTTTTAACTTTTAGCTAGTGATTTTCCAGTGGGAGAGAAATTTTGGTAGAAACCAAGGAAGAAAACAGGTTCTTTCTATGGAGGAAATGGAAGAAGAAAAGGGAAAATGAATTAGTGTTGTAGAGAAAAAGGAAGAAAATAAACTCTTGATGTGGAAGCACCTATTTATAAACAATTGCTTAAACTTGGTTAACTTTCCACTTAATTTTTAACTCATTATTAAAGTGTTTCATGGAGAATTAAAAAGAATCAAAATCTTAGTCAAAATATGCTTAGGATTGGCACCCAAGACTTAAGAAAAGTGGAGGAAAATTTTCCACTATTAAAATAAGTCATTTTCACTTTGACATGAATTGTGTAAAGTGGTATCTCTTTAAAAGACAAGATCCATTTTAAGGAAGCTCTTTTGACTTTTTGGAAGCTTTGTCTCCAAGCTTCTCCCAAAGTAGTTTTTTTTTTTTTTTTACTAGTTGGGGAAACTAGCTAGCTAATAGGGAATTTTTGGTTTCCTAGGGTTTTCTCAACGCAGTCTAAAGTTAATCTCAGTATAAATCAATGCCGGTATAATATTAAATCGTGTAATAAAATTAAATTGTTTTTTATCTTAAAATTATTCCTAAACTGTATAAACATAAACTTGACCGTTTCTACATTCTATCTTAGTATTGACATAGTCTTCGACAGTGTTCACTCCCAATTTTCGATAGCATTTTTTTGGAAAATGCTTCTCGCATAACTCCAATTTTTAACTATTAGGCAATTAAGGATTTTCTATGTGTTAACAAGTTTAATATCTTCAAAAGGTATTTTGTGTACAAGAACAATCTTAGGTATTTTTATAATAAGATAGGCAAAAATAATATCTTAACAATATGCATACTGTTACAAAAACTAGGAAATTTAAAGGCAAAGTAAGAATTTAGAGAGAAAAAATAGAAAAAGAAAGTATATTGATATCTTAATCTTAGATACAAAAATGGGCAAGAGAATAGGCTATTTACAAAAAAAAAAATTTCAGGTGCCATAGTACCGGCTAAAGTAGCTGTGATTGTTATAGTACCATAGACTGCTACAGTAATTACGTCCAACTATGCTATAGCAACTCCACCAGATTTGACTTTACTATTTATGTTAATGTTGATGCTTACTTTAGCAAAAGATATACAAATCTAATTTTCGATATTAATTTTTAGTGTGTGTTTTAGTGGACACACACAATTGATTATTCATAACACATATAATATTTTGGGTGTTTTCCATTATTATTATTATTATTATTTAACAAATGAAGCAAACTCACGCCCGAACCGTTTGTCTGATGACGTATAACAAGTATCATGTGTTCATTGCTTTTAATGGGCAACAAATATAAGACAAAGTCTAAACCCTTCTCGTGCAGCCTCTCTTGGGTCTTGCGGAGGCGGCGCAACTTGAATAGGAATCTTCAGATCGATGGGAAAAGGAAAAGGTTCCAATCCATTTCTCTGTACAGAGAAATCACAGCAGAGACACCAAAGAGGTTTCTTAATCTCTTTCATCAAACTTTCTTTCAGTCTCTGCTGTATTTCTTTGTACAAAGAGACGTATTGGATCCGATATGTTTTTCGGCGATAAGTCGGTTTCTGGTTATCTTTTTTTTTAATATTTTGGTGATTTATAATATTGGATTGCTAATACCTGTGAACCCTTAGGAGTTTGATTGGGATATTGCTTTGGCAGATTTAGATCCGGTTGAGGAGATTACATGGCGCGGAAAAATAAAAACGATTGTATCTTATTTTTGCTTTATATTATGACTTGAAAAATCTGAGCTTGCCTCGTTTTTATTTATTTTTTTTTTTTTTGGGAATTTTGATCCTTCCTGATTTATCATCGTAGCTTGATTCTTTCTGCTGCTGATCAGAAATAAAAATGAAGTGTTGGGTGTTCTTTTTTTTCTATTTTTCTTTTGTTTTGATCATGATTTGTTTGATTGGCATGAAAAAAAAAAAAAAAAAAAAGTCGATGGAAGAGAGGAGGAAGAATAGAAGGAGAATTGGGATTTATTCTTCTAATGGAAAGAGGAGTGAATGAAGTGAGTGAGTGATTTTCTTTGAAAATTCAATTTTAATCTTTTTTTATATTAGAAAAGGAATTATACTAAACATTATTTTTTTTCTTCTTCATTTTCTCCATTTGCTTATATATTTTCTTTTCCTCAAGAAAAACGACAATGACGAGTTAGTTGAAAGGGAGGCAAGGGGATGGGCATTGAGGCTAGGCTTATAGGTTGTTCAGAAAGCTTTTAAATTGAAAATAACAAAATTGTTATTGAAAATTATAGTATATGTGAACTATACATTATAACTATTGTAGCTATTTTTAATCACTGTAATATATAGCAGTCAAAAGTTTTTGTTAGAGCTGATTTTACCAGACACCATTTTGGTTAGTTGGGCACATAAAGCTGGGTTGCACGATGAACTTCTAGTGTGGGAAGTGGTTGCACTAGGCTGAGTGAACAACAGAGATTTGGTCCATGGCCCGGAGACTGGTGAGATGGGGTGCGAGTAATGGTGTGGCGGACGCAACGATGGGCTGACGGGACTTTGGGTTTTTGAAATTCTCCAGTCCCAATCATAGGACTAGTCATTGGCAGAGCTATTTTGGGCCGATGAGAGGCGGATGCCTTTTCCCAGCCTTTTAATCTTGCTCCTTTAAAAAATATTTATACTCTTTTTCTTATTACTTGCCCCCTTAAAATCTTATAAATTGTATTATAAAAGCAGAATATATATATAAATATATATATATATATATTTCAATCATACCTTGAGCTAGTACATTTAAAAAAACTCATATTTCAAACTCAAAACTCTATATAAATTAAAAACCATCTACAGTACTATGAAAGCTATATCTTTAGGGTTCTAAGTTATAAAAACTGAATCAAATTCTATTACATGTGTAGGTCATTTCGGAAAAAAAAAAATAGATGAAAATAAACGCAAAAGAAAAAAAAAATAATCACATTGTAATTTTAGTTCAAAATATTTGTTCTACTACGCCCCTTTGTGAAAATTTTCTAGCTTCACCACTAGCATTAATAATTCAAATTTTTCTTGATTAAAAGTAATCCAACATGTTTTAAGGCTTATTTATCCTGCAAATGTGGGATTATTTTTTTTTTTTCTTTTGGAAAATCGATGATCAAGCACGTCAATATTTGCCTTCAAACATGAGATTGGGATAAGAGGATGAGTTAAAAACAAAAATAGTAAAAATATAGCAAAAAATTTCGAATGTTTTCAAATAGTAAAAACAAAAATCGTTATAATAATTGCACCTTAATTGTGGTATAATACGTTAAAAATATATATTATTATTTTTTACTACATAATTTTGTCATCATTCCTAAAAATTAAAATATTTGAAAAAAAAATCGTAACATTTTCTTTTTAGAGAAAAAATTGTTTCATTTGGACTCCCATTTATTTGTAATTAATCCTAATCCCAATTTGAATAGGGTAAGCTAATAAACAAGTCATGAAATCATGGCCTAGCCAATATGCCTGACTCCCACGTTCAATATATCTATCCGTGGCAAACAAACCAGCCCTAAACTCCAAATCCTTTGGCTTGCAAACATCTTCAGACGCAAGGAACTTAGGGCTGTGATTTGAGAATTGTTGCTTTTATTCTTCCCTCTCATTCTCCGAGTAAAAAAGCGTGCTAAGGTTTGTGACTATTCATAAAAAAAGATGACAAAAAATTAGAATATGGGAGAGTAAAAGGTGTTGAGCAAGTACTATCCCCCAGATGTTGATCCTTCAAGGCTACCTAGGGTTCGGAGAATGAAGAACTGGCAGGCTAAGGTTCGGATGATGGCTCCGATACTTGTGGCAATTACATTTACAGGGGGAACAAGTTCAATTCTTGCAAGAAAGATGACTTTGGCAAGGCTTATTTAAGTCAAATTCAATTATTTAGATTCTATTTTAAGTGCACAAGATGCTCGGCAGAGATCACAAAACTCCGATTACTTGGTTGAGTTTGGTGCAGCACGGTGTCATGATTTTGAACCGGAGAAGGCATAAGAGAGGGAGTTGGGGGTTTTCAGCGTCGAATCATCGAAGAAGTGAAGATTGGATTCGAAAAGTGAGGTGGATGTTTTGGTTGTTTTGGATGAGGTGAAATTCCTCAAATCAAGACATGAAAATTATCATAAGACTCATGTTAAAAGTATTCTTGACGCCATGCAAAAGGAGAAAAAATTATTGGGGGATGAGGATGAAGCACTGATAAGATCAATCTTTTCCCTGATTCAAAAGATTATGTTTAAACGTATTGATGATGAAGATGTTGATCTTAATAATATGAAGAAGAGGCAAAAGATTTTTAATCAAGAGGTTAATTCAAGTAACCCTAAATTTGTTTTCAAGTCTTCGAAAGTTACTTTCTGCTACCAAGAAGAAAGAAGTTGAATATTCTGGAGTTCATAACAAATAATCTTCGAGTAAAATCTACAAACAGCGAGGAGGAAGATTAGCAAGATCTTGACTCGTAAATACTTTCTTTCTTTTGTCTTAAATTTATTATTGGACCAAAATATGTAATTCATGGTCTATGCATTTATACAGAAGATAACATATATATACACACACATACACACAATGTTTTCTTTTTCTTTTTCACAATCCAATGGTTCATGGTGCATCAAAGTCCAGTTTTATTTTTTTTATTTTTTTGTATTTTCTAATATTGTGAACCAGAAAAAATGTGATTCTTGACATTCAATAGCAAAATATATTTAAGAGATGAAATGAAAACTTGACATTCAATAGCAAGAATTTCAAAATACATACGTGCTATGTAATTGCATCTCTTTCAAAAATTCAACATACTAGCCCCTCCCATTTTTGCTTTTGTTATCACTACGTTCAATAGCGCCACCTCGTGATTCTTCATGTAACTGCTTTGTCCAGTCATACGGCGAACAATCACAAGCAAAGCTCTAGACAGCTTGCTTTTGTTCATCGGTTGACTCGTGTCTGCGGCGACAGCAGCGGTACATGTCTTCCTCTGGTACCTTTAGCATTCCTCTTACGACATTCAGGCCAAAGTAACTCTTGATCTGTCTTCATCGTCAATGGGATGAAGAAACCCTTTCTTGAGACCAAATTCAACATGGAAGTAGAGCAGGTTCTCGGGTATTGATTTACGCAATCCTTTTACGCCAGTGTCAATAAGTTTCTTGGCGTTGTGTTGACTCCATTCGCTTTCTGCTTTCTCTATTTCCTGAAATCCAAAAATGGATTTAGAAATTTATGATTTAAGAATAGAAGAAAAGATCCAACGGCATAATGCAACGAAACTCGATTATAAACCAAAAGAAGACAGTCTTCAGAAGATGGTTGGCAACAGCATATAAACAGAATTTTACTAAAAATCATGTTTAAATAGAATGAAATCAATGAATCAGAAGGAAATTTATGAAGCAACCTCCATCAAAGACTAGAAGGATTAGAATATCTGCTCAAACAAGTGATGCATCAAAAGCAAAATCAAAACAATGTACAAACTGACCATTTTAAAGTAATGAGGAGCTTCTTCGGCAACTTCTCGGGGCAAAGGAATGCACTGCACCATACAATGACAGCGCTGTTGTCCCGAACCCAACACTGTTTCGAGAAACACTACATCCTCCTCTTGCTCGCCAAACATCATAATGAGGCATTTCTTGAAGTTTTGAATTTCTTCCCAAAAAACTCCAACACTTCTTGTGGATGGTACATGCGGTTGAGAAAATTTAAACGTCAATATCACCTCAACAAGTAATGATTTTAAACATTAGCAAAAGATGACAATTCAAATGAATTTTATCAAGAAAGCACTTCTGCACTTCTTTTTCATGTTTTCAATCAATTTGAAACAGGTTAATCAAGCTTCACTCTTGTCTAGTTGACAATCTCCCCCCGAGCAAGGGACATCGCACTTAATTGTGCAACAAAGTATGAGAAGCAAAGTAAGATTGAGCTCACCTGCATTGGCAAAATACAACAATGGCCTGGCACCACAGGCTCCCATTGCGGCAACATCAAATATGGAAAAATTAGCAACCGCCACAACAAGTTGCGCTGGTCGTCTTGGATTCTCATAGCAAAAGATGCAGTCTTGTTGCTTGATTGAGAAACGATTTGCAATAGTATCCCTCTGGGCAGCCTGATCATTCTCTGGGCGCTTCTTCCTTGACTTTCTGCTTGGACCATCATCAAAGTCATACTCGTCATCTGCCTGACCATATGTACTATATTGCTTGTTCTGCGTTATCTTTTGAGCTAGATGCCTATCAGCATCGTCCTCATTCTTCCTGCGTCAATGAAAGATGTCCTGTATAACATGTCTAGAAAAAGGGGACATCTTTATTAGACTGGCAATACAAGCTAGAAACTATCATTAAGTGGAAATACCAGTCCACTAAAGCCGTGAACTTGTGAAGTGCATTTCGAATTAATAAGTATTACAAAAACAATTGTACAAGCCAGCCCCTGTTTGTTGGGAAAAATTTTGATATCCATGGTAGTCTCTCTCTCTCTCTCTCTCTCTCTCTCTAAATTAAGAAAAAAAAAAGAGCACAAAGATAGAAGAAAGGAGATGAAGGATGGCAATCAGAAAATGGATAATAATTACCTGTTTGAGCTTTCCTCTTTTCGTGGTCTATAGACATTATCATCACCTTCCTGCTTAGCCTTGATAATCTCCGCTTCTTGCTGATAAACAATACCCAAACAACCGGAAAAAAAAAAAAAAAAAAAAAAAAAAGAAGGAAGAAAAAGGAATTAGCAACTGAAATGCAATCAGTTTTGCTATTGTGACAATAGCGAGAATTCTTTATTCATAAGACTGAAAATTAGAATGCATGCACATCATATATACCAGGAAGATGATGAAAGATATCTAAGCATTGAAAATCTTAAAATGGACCTTACCAAGAGTTTCTCAGCTTCTTCATGCTTTCCTTTCATACGAAGCTGCCAGCTGATTTGCGCTTAATGGGGAGTCCTTAACAATCGAACTTGTTTCGATTCCTGATTTTACATTTTCCCTAACAGGACCATCAGACTTATTGCTCTGCTTTTGAAGAACTTCACGCATAAAGCTTCCATCGTTCGAAAACTTATTTAAGCTAGATACTGCTTCAGAAATAAGGCCAGCATCTTGTGTAGAGACATTCTAACTTTTACGGCTAACCCAGGATAAAGAATCATGAACTTTGGGTTCCCTCGTTTTAGGTAGCTTGAGAGATGTGCCCTTAAGGTAGTCCCGATTGCTGCCCTGATAATCACAATTGTGATGGAATTTATGCAAGCAAGCAATATTCACACACTCAAAATAAACAAATACAATGATAAAGGAAACAATAATGATCCCATTGAATAGAAAATGGCAAGTGCCTCTTGATGGAGCTCATGAGAATGAATTTCAAGCTTACTCTAGGACCCAAAAGAGAATCTACTATTTCAGAATTATCAAGATTTTCTATATTATTTAGGATTTTGTGTTATTCAAAATTTTACACCCTAAATTCCAGCTGTAATCTTTATCTTAGGTTTTTGAATACTTAGTTGTGCTAAAAAAAAAAAGCTATCTATAAATAATTTTGCTCAGTACTGATCTTGAAGACAACAATAGAATAAACGTATTAATTCTTCTCCCAACTAGATTCTTCCAATAATATTTCTCTATCTGGTTCTGCACTACCTTTTCAATATTCTTTCTATGTTGACTTTCTGAACCTTCTTGGCTTTCCTCGGTAATCCCTCTTTTCCTACTTTTTATGGCATGCAGATGAGCGCGAGATGGAGCAGCTCTGTGAGATGATACAGATGCAGCCAGCTGACCAAGAGAACCCCACCGCTTTTCCACAACCTGTATAATTAAAATGTTTAAAAGCACATACCAAAATATGTTAGTAATACCAGCAAAGAAACAAAAACAAGGAAGCACACCTCCTCAACCCTCTTTCCATCTCTAGCTGCTTGCTCTTTTGCACGCTTTAACGCTTTCAGTCTCCAACTTGCACCTCCATCTCCAACAAGAGAGGAAGATGGAAGTTCGCTGCTCCCAGCTTTAGGTCCGTCCTTTTCTTCTGGATAACCACTGCCATTATCCTTCAAATATGGATTTAGTTCCCTCGGATTGACCTTCTTGGTCTGGGTCCAAAGACGAAAAGTGCTAAGAAATAGCAAAGAACCAAAATCATTAAAACTACTACAGATGGGCAGCACTAGAAGAGTGTGTGTGTAAAGGATAAAAATACTGACACTTCTACTGTTCAAATCTTTCAACCCAACAATTTTCAGAAGAAAGAAGGAAAAAAAACTAGGAAGAAAAAAGGCCTTGTATGCACCAAGCAAGCAAGAACAAAAAAATGGTGACAAAAATTTGTTGCATCTCATATGGGAGGACTTAACATTGCAAGCACACGATAAGTTGAGAGTCGTATCGCAATTTAGCAAGCATTTATTTATGAAAATATTTAACATACTCGGATCTTGTTCACAGCCCTATCAACACTTAACTACTCCATTTTAAATACAAGAAGGATAAGAGTTAAATCACCACCACACACCAACAAAATGAAATTTCCATACACTGTCACAGACAAGCCAATTGTATTTTCAAATATCACAACCACCAAGGTCCCTAAACAGCTTTACAATCTAAACTCAAAGCATACCTCCTCATTCTTAGCTTCCTCAGGCTCATTCTGAACCACAGCTGCAGGTCGTCTATCCATCTTTGCTCCAGGTCTAGGCGTCCATTCTAACCCAATTTCCGCCCTTACAATTTCCGTGTCTTCCAAAGAATTAGATCCTCCATCGTCCTCTACAGAAAGCAGAAGACGATAAATATTAATGAAATGGGAGTCCACATTTATCGTATTCCTTAAACTGAGTCCTAATGAAGCTCAAAATCTACATACCAAAGCATTTCGAATTTAAATAATCATCCAACCAGAGTTAAAAACAGAGAAATAATCAGAACGTATCAAACAAAGTATCCTTGCAAATAAGTATCCCAATTCCCAGGTAGTACTTTCCTTACCTTTTGCCTGTACTAATTACTACATGGTTTATTCTTCATTCTATATATACATTTTTGCATTGTTACATGCTTTTCCCATTCCTGTCTTTTCCCAATATCTAAAATATGCACAAAGCAGATAAAAAGGTTTTACTGATATCAAAATGTACCAAACGCTTCGGCCTATATACAACACAGAAAGAAACTTACCAGACAAGTCATGTTCTGCAATGTCTCCTCTACTGCTTTTCTCTTTTTTTTTCCTTCTATCCTTCTTACTTCCTTTAGCGTCATCCCCAGTGCTATCATCATCATCATCATCCCTTCTTTTACCCTGTTTCTTCCTATGCTGCCTCTTTTCGTCTTCAGATGAACTTTTCCCACTTCCACTTCCCAAGGAATACGATGACGACGAATATTCATCAGATGAGTACCACTTCTTCTTTCTAGAGCTCCTAGTCACTCTCTCAAGCTCTTCATCTGAACTACTATAACTAGAACTCCTCTTTTCCTCTTATCCTTTCGACCAGATTTCTTTCTATCTTTTTTCAAAGCATCTGAGCTATCATCCTATAAACCAATTAACAAATATTCATTGTTAGTGAAATAAGCATATATTATGTTAACTAAAAGAACAAAAAAGAAAAAAGTAAGAACAAACAAAGAAGATATATTTTTCATTGCCTTATCAATCTGGTCACGGGGTACGAATATCACTCCTCCAAGCATAGTTCCAAAGGGGGTGTATAAGTTCCCTGCAAAATTCGCTAAACAAGTTTGAAATTCAATAAAAACCCTCTAGACACTGAGTTAGTTTGAGAAAGTTCCTGTAAAAAATGAATGGTAACAGCCTCAGTCAGAAGCAAAATTCATGAGAAATCTCGAAAATGAACTACTTCCAAAACCCAAATTCTCCACACCAAACTATGAAATTCTTTACCTTTTTTTCTCCTTCACAGAGCTTTGGTAAAGCTCCTTCACTTTCTTTCACTCTTATGCTTCCACTCTCTTTCTCTAACCTTACATTCCAGTCCTGAACCTGCATATAAACACAACAAGTTCGACATTGACACCAATGGATCAAAAAAGTCAATCAAATTCAGTGAATTCACAGAAACAAATCGGAAATTCCATGGGGAAAATCAAAATGCCAATAACAAAAAAAAAAAAGGGGGAAAATGAAAACCCTAGGCAAAATCCAATCTAACATTACGAAAAGAAGGAATTATGAGGGAAAAACAAAATCTTTGGAATTGATTAACTAACCAGGTTCCTTCCACGAAGGTGAAGTGTGGTCGTCGGAGAGAGGGAAGTGGGCCCAGCAGGAAAGGTGGAAGGCGGCGACGGCGTGGCGGCCGTCGAGATCAGCGGATGCTTTGGTGGTGGCGGAGTGGCGATTTGGCGGTGCAGGAACGGAGGAGGCTGAGGCAGATGCTCTGATAAGCTATTTCTACGAGCGCTTCAATTGGGTTGGCCCCACCCAGTGGGTCCCACAAAGGGCCCACAATTAAATGAGGCAAGTGAAAATTAAATAATTTGTCCATTTTTCAAAAAATGAATTACTACATATGTTTATTTTCGTGATCAAATATCACTCACATATTCTTTTTTAAAATTTTATATATTTAAAACTCTAAAATACCTTCTAATTATATATTATCATTTATTTAAATTTTTATAACAATTTTTTTTATTTTTTGAATAATTAAATTAGGAAAAAATATACATGTATATTTCTTATTTTAATATATTATATTGATACATTATCATAACACTTGAAGTATTAAGAAAAATAAAATAAATATCATTTAGTATCATTATTATTACGTATCATTAACTTAATGATATAACAATTATATAACCTATAAGATACACAAAAAGGCTTAATAAATACTATATCATTAATTTAATTACATATCACAAAAAAAAGAAATATTATTCACTTGAAATCTTAAGAAATAAGTGTCATTGCGTATCATTATCATTATGTATCATTAACTTAATGATATATTAATTATATAACAAATAAGACACATAAAAAGACTTAATAATACTGTGTCACTAATTTAATTACAACACTCTAATTTCAATTTGTCAATAAAACTATATCATTAATTTAATTACAACACCCTAATTCTAATTTGTCGGTAAATCCAACTTTTCGATAAAAAAATTTCATCTTTTTAAGGAATTTTAAAATTGTTATTTTATGTACCAATTTAAATTTAAGCAACAAACACCCTAATTCTAGGGATTTTTTAAATATAATGATATTATAATCCATTTGAAATCTTAAATACGTACATTATAGTTATTCTAAAAAATAAATTAAAACTAACAATATCATTACTATGGTCATTAATATCTTTATACTTATGTATTGGGACATATAAAGAACATGTATAAACTATAGATATATTTTAATTCTGCAAATAAAAAAAAAGGCCACATGTCTCATTAACCCATGAGACAAAGAGGCAAACACTGTTTTGTGTGTGATTTGGAGAGGCCCAAATCGAAAGGGCCACTCTAGGTGTACAAACATATTTGAAGTTAGAAACCAACAGATAGAAGTTGTAATCCACTTAGTCGAGCGGTTACTCACAATGTAGTGGTTTGAGACTCGTGCCAATGGCCATTTAACACATGTCTCACTCCATCAGCTTCTAAGCCTACTACCTTTTGGTGGCAGGAACTCGATTTTGCCAAATGAGGCCTCTATAACTAGGTCTAGAGTCCTTTATTTTTGGTGGAAATTTCTCTAAAATTAAATTCAAATTTAATAGTGCTCTTAAGGCATGTTTGGTACACTGTATTGTATTGCATTGTATAGTATTGTATTACATTGTATGATATTATATCATATACAAAAAATACAATATAATACAATATAATATAATGTGTCAAACAAACCCCTAATTTACTGTAATACCTTTACCATTAATGAGGTGTTTAATCAAAAAGATAGATTTTCTAAAACCGGTTATGACCGGTTTGGGCCTTTTAAAGTTTTAATTAATGTAATGTTGACACGTGCACTTTTTGGGGGAATTTTACATAAACTTGGGACGTATAAAGGTGAGAGAGCGAGAAAATATTCTTAGACAGAATTAATTTGTAGAGTCAAACAAATAAATATGAATCTTTAAATTGTAAATAAACACTTTTCTTTAGGTAACAAAATGGTCTTTAAATTGTACACAAAACAAATAAATAGTATTCTTTAAATTGTAAACAAACACTTGTATTTTCTTTAGGTAAACAAAATGGTCTTTAAATTGTACACAAAACAAATAAATAGGATTCTATAAATTATAAACAAACACTTGTATTTTCTTTAGGTACCAAAGTTATACCAAAATGGGTTAAATTTAACATTAAAGAGAATGAAAAGAAATTAAAGAAAATAAAGAAAAGTTAACATTAAAGAGAATGAAAAGAAATTAAAGAAAAGTTTAGAGTGCGTGGTGTGCTTGCTTTTAGCTGTGGACAGTTTATTGTGTGGACACCTCGTCTGTTTGTAAGACACGAAATATCACCTCTAAATGAGGTTCATTTTAAACATTCATTCACAATGCCCTACTTTTTTATTTTGTTAAAGTCACTGAAGCTAAAGAAAAAATGCGATTTTGTAACATTATTACAAATTCTTTTATAGTGTTCCAGGGTAATTAGCATATTGTCCCTAAACGATGTGGTACTCGTAGTTTTGACAAAACTCCCTCTGAAAGCGTTTGTTCTCTTCTGCTTCATCAATCTGCAAAACTTAAAAGCCAGGCATGTGAATGTTTCTGAGAAAGAAAACTCACTGCCTTTATTTCAATTTTCTAATTAAAATCCCCAAATATTGATATTGAAATCTTCAAAAGTATACTACAATATACTACAAACTCGGGAACAAAGTGATATGTAAAGTTGTTCAACTTTATAGAAATATCCAGAAGTGGCCAAACACTTGTTTTTGTAATTATAGAAACCAACGGTGGCGACGGGATCCTTCCGCCACGAGCTCCCGCCGTTGTTCCAACCCACAGCAGGCCTAAACATGTCTTGAGTGACCCTACCACGAAGGCTCACCCCACAGCGAGCTGTTCCCACCAAAAAGCCCACCCAACCATGAAAGCCCCTCCCAACTGCGAGCTGTCCCAGCCGTGCAGCCCCTCCCAACCACGAGCCATCCCCGTTTGCCCTCCCCACCGCAAAGTCATCTCCCCTCATCCTCCAACCACCACCACATTCTCTGGTTTTCTTTGCTTCTGATAGAGGCCTGCAGCTACCATTTTCTCGAATTTCGCAGAATAAGCCCCAATGATACAGGTTTTCAGCCCAAAATTTGACCCACAAGATATTTTTACCATTATGCCCCGTGTCAACAAGTCAGGTGTGTGATTCTCTGGAGGAAGGAATTATGCATTGCTTGGTTGATACATCTTTTGACAAGAATAGAAGACACTTGTGGTTTGGTTGATCAAAGCGGAGATAAGACTTGTGGATTTATAATTGAGAGAAAGTTTATAGCTTAGTAGTAACTGAAACTTCAAATGGTTTATACATGCCAGTTTGACGATACAAGTAGAAATAGAGCATGGGAGTGCTTTTGTTTCCAATTGTTGACTATTTTACAAGTTTACCTATACAATGATACGGTACAATTCTTCTGGAATCTTAAATTTCTTACATACTGTTGTCAGTATCTTCATAAGAGCCTTTTATTTAAGGGGAAGACTACCACGAGGGAGGCTTCGTTTTCCTCATTTTACAACCAATTAATCTCCTTTTCAAGTGGGATTTTTTTTATATTTTTTTCCTTAAAATAACTACAAAAAAATGAGATTTAATTTAACGCAACTCGACCGTTGGATACTTGTTGTACTTCTTTGCACCTTTAAAATTTTCCGCCTAGCCATTCAAGTAGCCAACCAAACGGTATTGTCTTCTACCTCGCTAGACAGCCACCACGACAGCGGGGATGGGGGTTGTTCGGGACAGTGGTTCTCACAGCGACCTCCTTCATGACAGACCAGCGCAAGTCACGACCCGTCGCATCCTCCATTGCTATAGACCGCCAACCTCCATCATGTCCTCTGCTGCAACAAATCGCCGTGCGCCTTCTGTCGCTATATATCAGCTCGCCTTTGTTGCAAGTCACAATCTCCGTTGCTACAGATCGTCACGCCTCCATAGCCTTTCTGCAGTGAGGCTTCTTTATTGTTATTTTTTGAATTTTTTTTAGTGTTTTTCATTTTTTAAAGTACTAAATTTGGAAAAAGATTGTGCCGAAGTGTGATCGTGTCTATTTTTGTTTTTGATTTTAGACCATCCAATTTTCATTCTACAGTTAAAAAAGCATCTCATCAACGAGAAAAACGTGCCTTCCTCTATATTTTTTCCCTCTATTTATACCTGCTTCTATAAATTCTGAAGTTAACAATGCCTTCTAATCGGATTTTCATTAATAGATACTTTTTTTCTTTAAAAACAAAAAAGATGATCACAGTATTTTTCTCAAGAAAATAAAATAAATAAAATGTTCACTATAGAACAACTTATCCTAATAATATTGATAATAAACTTAGAAAGAGGACTAGCAATTTCTTCAAGCACAAAAGTCCTCAGTCATCTGGTACAATAATCTTTCTACCATGTCCACATCCTCATCGATGAGGAAGGCCTCCATGGTCTAACAAAACAAGACCCCTCTATGCGTAAAAACTCCAGCTCATTGCAGCAAGATAAAGATCTTCATCAGACCATCTCCATCGAAATAGGCTTTATTGGTAATCTCAAGGTGCTTGAGCTTAGGCATTGTGGGTGCAATTGCTAAAGCCCCATCATCAAATTCTTCTTTACAAATTCCAACCATGTTCTTATGCAACTCTGTTAAGTACTTGCAATGCTTTCCAATTGCCTTAAAGTGCAGGGGCTGCAATCATCCTACAATAACTAACATCCAAAACACGCGAGTTCGCAAACTTTGGAGCCTCTCGAATCATGGTTCTTTGCCTGATGAAACTGAATGGTATCTTCAAACTCTGGGGATTTTTTGAAGGAGAAGGTGCTCTCCTGGACACAACATACACAGTTTTTTAAGTGAACCTGAGCTCTTTTTTATCAACTCATGAGTACAACGTAACGAGTCTCAATATGATCAATTTTCTCTAAGCACCAGTCCTCGATGTCTATCTCCTCCCATATAGAAGGGCTATCATCCACTACTCTTCCCCAAGATTTGCAAACACTACGGATAATAAGCTTATCCTGTATTGAGCAATACTTGAAAATTTGTTCCAGTAATTCAGGCAATAGCATATCCCATGGCCTCCACTCTCCTTTCCCTACCAAGTAAAAACATGTTAGAAAATAATTTTTCATGTGGGCACACATATGTAATTAAATGTGTTATTTAATGCTATCTTAAAGTAAAGCCTAAATTAAAGTGATATAATTAAGATAAAGTTAAAAAGGCTTTATTGGGTATTAAAATAATGTATGGATTATTTTATAAATATTATATGTGTAGATACCAATTTGTAATTTTCAGATTTTATGATGGGCGAAACTGGAAATACACTAAAATAACAAAAGTTATTTATTCTGGTTATGGTCCCCAATTCATACGTACGTTTCATTCTTCCTGTTTTCTCTGAAATCCCATCTTCTTAGAAAATAATAAGGAGTACGTATTGGATTGGAAGGCAATAACCCACAACAATCCAACATCATGAATTCAGGTACGCTTCCGCAATTTGGTATAATTCTTCTCAATAATTTGACATGAACGATCCTGTCTGAATTCTGGTTTAATATGGTTCTATCAAGTGGCATCAGAGCAGATTTCATGTTGAATTATTGAGAAAATTTTTCTCAAAATTTTGGTTGAATTGATA
>CAMOHE010050575.1:0-14183 GCA_946598075.1 Artocarpus hirsutus | reverse complement strand
TGGCGGGAATACATAAATGAAATTAAGAAAAACAAATAAAGAATAACATGAAGACATAAATGAGTCACTTTATAGATACAACCAAACCATAAATTCAAGTTGTATCACCTTTCATGCTCACTCTCAACAATCAATCTTTGAATTCAAGCAAAGATGCAAACATGTCTATGAGTGATAGGATAAGTGAAAGGGAATTCATGCAATGGCTTGCTTAAGCTTATATGAATAATAAATGAAATAGGTCAAAACAGGCTCGATGGGAAAACTAGAAGTGAAGTTTTTACATATATAGATTTCAAAGGCTCAAACAGTCCAAAAAATGTCTTAATCATCTCACAATGGCACCTAACTTAGGATTTCGCCTCGAGTTTCACTAAAATGGATTTTAGAATTCATGAGATGTAAAAAAAAAAAAAAGATCTAATGCAAACAATTTTATCCAAAAGTTTGAATTTAAAGTTCAAAATGTTATTTAAAGTTCAAAATTTCAAGTGATTGTGATTTATGGTGCTTGAGTATAGAGAGTCACAAATGGAGATCAACAATGTAAGTTAAGCACACAGAAATCTTAATGATACATTTCAAAAGACCTAAGAGAACAATTTGTCGTTATCATCACAATCAAATTCTAGTTATTCAATTTCTCAAAACTCTCACTTTATTCAAACAAGTAGAGAAAATACCACTAAAATAACTAAACAGCCTAGAGAACTAAACAAGAACCACCAAACAAGAGTAATGGTAGGAAAATTATGATAATCAATGAAAAAAATTAAGGCCAAAATTCAACAAGTGATCGACAAAGTGTTCTTTCCTCTAAGCTTAGACTAAATATTATCTATAATGTTTATAACATTAAAAGTGCAAGCGTTGATAACATATATCCTTGAGATTTTGAACCCAAATTTTGAGTTTTGTCCATCTTCTCAAATTGATTTCTGTCAAAACTCAAGCTCTTAAGCTCCTGATTATTTAAATGCATATCAAAACACACAACAATCAAACATCAATACAAAACCTTGAAATAACTAAAACACAAACACAAACAGAAATAAACTAAAGCGAAAATAAAAAGAGAGTAAAGATGAAAGCTTGGGGTGCCTCCTAAGAAGCACTTGGTTTAACACTCTAGCTACACTCAGAGAAGCACTTATCAAAGAGTGGCTTCTGCCCATAATAGGTGTCAAAGAACACCACAAATAGGCCTTGATCATGGACGCCCTCAAGCTTGGCATGATTTGGATTTCGGCTTGGTAGGGATGACGGAATGCTGATAGTGGTGGTGGAGGAGGTATTGGGCACAAAGGCAGTTGATTAAAAGTTTAGGGGTGTTACTTAGAAGTGCGGAATTGAGTTCAATAAAGGTCCTAGCTAGGTAATGTGCTTAGGATGTAATTTAAGCCCTAAATGTTCCTTTATCCTACCCCTCACCTAAGCTATTTATTACACGGTTATTAAAGTCCTAAAGATCCTTAGTATGGTATTAATCTATATTAGTAGAGAGAGACATGAAAAGCAAACCTATGGGACTTGTTTGCGTTTTTAAGATTGTTGCTAATTTCATATTTGTATACGCTTATCCAAATTGCATACAAAAAAGAGTCAAAAGACTACACACTCACAATTGGAGAATCCAATTGGAATCACACGCACTCTAGGATTAATCATAATGCTTGGTCAATATTTGCATTTTTCACTAAGTCATGCTCTTTCATCATCTCTGAGGAATCCATGGCGATCACCCCATTAGCATAATTTACCTCTAGTTTATTTTATTTTTAGTTTTGTTTCTTTTCTTGTTTTGCATGAGGACAAGTAAAATCTTAAATTTGGGCGTATTACAACTCTATGATAATAGAGTTATTTTACTTTTTTTTTATGCATTTAAAGTACTTAGCTTATGAGATTTTTTTAAAATTTTATTTTATGTTATGTTTTCAGTTTCTCTTTCTTTTTCTTTTATTTGAGGACAAGCAAAATATTAAGCTTGGAGGGGTGTGATAACTCTATAAAAATAGAGTTATTCATGTCCTTGAATATACGTATTTTTTCTATGTTCTTAATATTTTTATCTAATTTTATTTTATTTTGTTTATTTTTATACATTTCACTTTTTATTTCATTCTTCTTAATTTGATTTTATTTGATTTTTATCTTATTTTTCTAATTAAAATTTATTAGTATTACTACTACTTCTACTACTATTATTTACCCTCCATTTATTTTATTTTATCTCAATTGTGTATATTAAATTAGATAAAAGAGGCTAAAATAACAATTTGGGGCAAATTTGGATAAAAAAAAGATAGCAAAAATTCAAATCAGCATACACCTACAATGAAGCCTAATTGCAAGAAATTGAAAATGGTTAAACTCACCCTCAAACCCACCCAGTCAGCACCCAAGTCTCCATAACTGTGCATTTGTGGACAACTACAGCAAAAGCACACCAATCAGCTCGCGCCACATGCCTTACCTGTAGCACACTTCCTAGGCCATTTGGATCTGTTGCTCTGGGTTCCACCAGCTCTCGTGTGTAGCCTCGCCCATGGCCCAGTATGAGGATGCCACATTGCGTATGCTTAGCCCAACACCAATTATAGATCGCCAAATGTTCATGCATGTTGGAATGTTTTGTATCCATTCTCTCCTTCTCTTGCTTTGCTAGGGCGTGGAGTTAATTAGGGAGGAAGTAATTAACCTCCATTGGAACATAGCGCCTAAGATCCATATTCTAGGGAATTTTGGGAGGTGATTCCAAAGCAAGAAATTAAAAAAGAAAAGAAAAAAAGAAAGAAAAATAAATAAATAATTAGTGTTTAATATATATTTTAGTTTTAGAATTAGGTTTTATTTTCGATAAACATCACGGGATAAAGCATTTGGAGATCAAGCAATAGGAGAGGAGAAGAAGAGGAAGAACTAAAGATTGTGACAAGTGCAAAATGTGTTTTTCATTCCTATTCTCATGTTTTTTTTTTTTTTTGGTGATTTGTAAATGATGAAGCCTTTATTTTTGTTTAATTTTAGTTATGGAATAGTTGTTTTTCTATGGTCTTGATTTTTGCCTAATAATGAAGTACAGATTTATTATAAGTGATTTTTCATGGTTTATTTGTGTTGTCCCATTCTTAAGGCTTTTATATTATCCGATAAATAAATTGATTTTAATGTATGAAATTAAGCATTCTAGAGAGGAAATTATATATATATGAATTATAAACCACAACTTATGTTATTTTAGAGTTCGATAGGCCTAAAACAGCTTTGTAGTCATTAGAAGAATTAGAGCTTAATGAATGTTTAAACTACTTGGTTTTTAATTGGGATACTAGAATCAGGTTTTTAAGCATGTTATCCAATTTCACTCAAGAGAGGTAATTGCATTAATTAGGGATTCTTGACTCATAAATTGTGTGACTCAATAATAAAATTAGTGTAGATTAATTGTGGTAAAATTGATGCTATAGTCTTTTTAATTATTTCTTTTTGTTACTTATTTCATTTGCTTAATTATTTTCTTAGTTTCTTTTATTTGTTGCCTTATTCAGTTATTCAAATATTCTTAGAGCCAATCAATTTTGGTACTTAACAAAGTTAAACATAATCCTTATAGAATCGATAACCCTACACATCACTTTATTACCTGAGGTGACTCGTGCACTTACAAGCACCGCCTGCATGAAAGATAGAACAAGAATCAACTAATCCACCATCAAATATCGAACAATAATCCTTGTTGGCTCAAAGGAACCCTAAAGGCTTAGAGGAAGGTGTTGGGTTTTGTTGGATTTGTGATTCAAATAAGCAGCGGAAAATTAAAATTAATTCCCACAAAATCCTCATAGGATCCATGCAATTCGATTAGATTGATAAGAAAGTCATTGATTCTTACCAGGATGACATAAGGGGGCAAGATTTCTGGAAGGAAGAGAGCAGGTTCACTCCAGTGGCACCCTAACTTGAGCTTTTCATGTTTGGGATCGGATTTAGATATTGTTACTCAGAGCAACGCCCTCTGCAGGTATCCACACGGACAGACTTCTCAAATACTGAATTGGTGTGCTAGCACCCTCTTCTTATGGTAAATGACACTCTCTCTAATTTTAGGGTTTTTAATGTGTTCGCCTTTTAAAATAAGAGAACACCTTCTTTTTATTCTTTTTTGGCTAGAAACCCTAAAACAAATATATATAAATATCTATTGACTTTGAGATAGAATCAGATTTTAATGAGGGTAAACTGTAATTCAAATATGATTCAAAGAATCTAGACAATGTCTGTAATTCGAATATGATTAAGCGAATCTAGATAATGTCAGATTCAATGAACTTAGACATATCTAGTACATTGAATCTGGACATTATTAGGTTCATTAAACCTAGACACAATAAACCCAAAATTCGTTTTTAGTCTGTTCTGAGTGTGCGATCCTGTAGGTTCACATAACATTGGTAGTGGGCTTGAAATTCTGTTTCTGGCTCACAAATCATAAACGGCCTCTAGCAAGACATTATGATTACTCAAATTATACGAATGTCAATAATCCAACATAACCTAATCCACAATAAGTATTAAATTCCTTTTGTCACTAGATACCTTGATTGAACATAAGGCATGGATTATGTCATCCTTATACTATTCAATTATATTATTTCTTGATCTTAATTAGACGAATATTGATAACCGTTGTCAATTCATTCCAGTATGGCCATACATTTTACTTCAGTCTAACTTATCGAGAGCCCCATAGATATCTTTCTCATAATAAATAAGGGACAAATTCCTTCTTAATCACTCATATTCTTCACATGATTCACTCTATATCCAACAACAATCTATTCCGTCATCTTGTTAAAGATAATATTAGATTGTGTCAAAATATAGAACTTGTCATGTAAGAAACCATGGCGATTTCAGGTCAGAGGACTAGGATAATACTATTGTGATGAGAATCACTTATGACAATTATCCATGCAGTATTCTCATAGCGGGTCGATCCAATATATTATTTTTCATATATGTAACTATGAGTTGGCTTAGTATCTTATACACATGATTAGTAAAACATAATTATCAATCAAACTTTATACTAGTCTTCATTCTTTATTATCTCAATAATAATAACCTACTAGGGATAATTTAGAATGGAATTCAATTTTCACTTAAGAGTTTCATTATCAAGTCACATACTTGATGACCTTAGGTAGAATTAACTATTCATGTAATTAGAATAAAAAAAAATAATGAAAATGCCTCTTTATTAATAAAATGCAAATGTAACGAAGTCAATATATGGTCATTACATAATCGGCGTAGGGCACATCACTAACAATCTCCCACTTGCACTAGGCCCAATCAATATTGTATCTAATACCCATTGACCTAGTATGACTTTCATGCTTAGGCTATGGAAGAGGCTTAGTGAGTGGATCAGCAACATTGTCATTTGTAGGTACTCTGCGTATCTTCACGTCTCCTCTCTCAATAATTTCTCAAATGAGATGATAACGCCTGAGTTTGTGTTTGGATCGCTGATGTGATCTAGGTTCCTTAGCCTGTGCTATGGCCCTATTATTATCACAATACAAGTCTACTGGATCTGATATACTAGCAACAACACCCAATCAAGTAATAAACTTTTTGATCCAAACTGCTTCCTTAACTGCTTTTGAGGCAGCTATATACTCAGCTTCTTTTGTAGAATCAACAACGGTGTCTTACATTGAACTTTTCTAGCTTATTGCACCTCCATTCAAATAGAACACATAACCTGACTGTGACTGAAAGTTATCCTTGTTGGACTAGAAGCTAGCATTTGTGTAACCACTTACAACAAGCTTATCTTCCTTTCCTCCATACAGTAAGAATGCATCCTTAGTTCTTCTCAAATATTTAAGGATATTCTTAACTACTGTCTAGTGACTTTCACATGGATCTAATTGGTATTTGCTGGTTATGCTTAAGGCATATGAGACATCAGGTCGAGTACATGACATTGCATATATGATAGATCCAATTGCAGAAGCATATGGAATCTTATTCATGCGGTCTCGCTCATCCTGTGTCATCGGACATTGAGTCTTGCTGAGACTAATTCCATGTGACATTGGTAAGAATCCCCTCTTGGAATCTTGTATACTAAACTTATTCAATACCGTGTCAATGTAAGTACTCTGACTTAGGCCAATAAGTATCTTAGATCTATCCCTACAGATCTTGATGCCTAGAATATAGGCAGTTTCACCTAAGTCTTTCATTGAGAAACAATTCCCTAATCATGATTTAACATTTTGTAGGGAAAGGATATCGTTTCCAATGAGTAATATGTCATCAACATATAGCACTAGAAAGACTATTGCGCTCCCACCAACCTTCTTGTAAACATAAGTCTCATCTTCATTTTTAATGAAACCAAACTATTTGATTTCTTCATCAAAACGAAGATTCCAACTCCGTGATGCTTGCCTCAATCCATAAATGGATCTTTGAAGCTTGCAAACCTTTCTAGAATTCTCACGACTAACAAAACGCTCAGGTTGTGTCATATACACATCCTCAAGTAGGTTTCCATTAAGAAACACTGTTTTGACATCCATTTGTCAAATCTCATAATCATAGTATATAGCTATGGCGAGGAGAATCCGAATGAATTTAAGCATAGCAACTGGTGAAAAAGTTTCGTCATAGTCTATACCATGTGTTTGCTTGAAACATTTTGCAACCAGTCTTACCTTAAAGGTATGCACATTACCATCCATGTCTGTTTTCTTTTTGAAAACCCATTTGCACCCAATAGTCTTTAAACCATTAGGTGAATGAATCAAAGTCCATACTTGATTATCATCCATGGATTGTATCTTTGGCTTCATGGCTTCTAGCCATTTATCACAATCAAGGCTATTCATGGCATTTTGGTAGGATGTGGGCTTCTTTTGATCCACAATCATCACATCATTATTATCATTAAGAGAAATCCATTTCTCTTAGGGCTTTGACGTATCCTACCAGACCTCCTCGGGCCTTGTGCTACTTGTGTAGACTCAACAACTACTTGTTGATTAAGTAAAGATTCCATAAGTGGTTCAATGCTATTTTGTGGTTCTTGAATTTCTTCAAGTTGAACTTTACTCCCACTGGTTCCTTTAGAAATGAATTCTCTTTCTAAAAAGACACCATTCTGAGCAACAAACACTTTGTTCTCAAAAGCATTGTAGAAGTAATATCCTCTAGTTTCTTTAGGATATCCCACAAAAAAGCATTTGTCTGATTTGGTTGCCAATTTATCTGAAATTTGACGCTTCATATAAGCCTCACGTCCCCAAATCTTAGGAAAAGACAAACTAGGCGACTTCTCGATCCACATCTCACATGGTGTCTTTTGAACCACCTTTGATGGAACTCTGTTTAGTATGAATGCAGCAGTTTCCAAAACATATCCCCAAAAGGATATTGGAAGAATTGACTGACTCATCATAGATCGAATCATATCCAAAAAAGTTTGATTTCTACGTTCAAACACACCATTCCATTGTGGTGTTCCTAGTGGAGTTAATTGTGAAACTATCCCACAATCTCTAAGATGATCAATGAATTCTTGGTTTAAGTATTCACTACCTCGATCTGATCAAAGTCCTTTAATACTTTTACCAAGTTGATTTTGTACGTCATTTTTGAAAATTTTGAACTTTTCAAAAGATTTAGACTTTTGTTTCATTAGATAGACATAGCCATATCTACTGAAATCATTTGTGAAAGTAATGAAGTACTGAAAACCTCTTCTAGTAGTAGAACTTAATGGTCCACACACTTCAGAATGTACAAGGCCCAATAAGTTATTAGCCCTTTCACTATGTCCAGTAAAAGGTGTCTTAGTCATTTTACCTAATAAACAAGACTCACATACTTCAAATGATTCAAATCAAATGAATTCAAAAGCCCATGTTGATGGAGTTTTGAAACACGTTTCTCATTTATATGGCCCAAACGACAGTGCCAAAGATAGGCAGAGTTTAAATCTTTAAATTTAAACTTCTTCATATTAACATTGTAAATGGACTTTTCATTTTTGTTTTCAATGTTTAGAACATAAAGACCATTCATTCATGGAGCATATCCATAGAAAATGTTATCATAGTAAATAGAGCATTTATTATTCCTAATAATAAACTCAAAATTTTCCTTGCCCAACAAGAAACAGAAATAATATTCCTACTCATAGCAGGTGCATAATAATAATTTTCTAAACTTAAAACAAGTCCACTAGGCAAAGTCAACTCATATATTCCTACAACTAAAGCAGCAACTCTTGCTCTATTTCCAACTCGTAGGTCCACTTCACCTTTAGCCAAGATTCTACTCCTCTTAAGATCCTACACATTAGTACAAATGTGAGATCTAGATCTAGTATCTAATGCCCAGGAATCAGAAGTAGACAAATTGACTTCTATAACATAAATACCTGAAGGAGTAGTCACACTACTCTTCTTCTTCTTTAGATCATCCAAATAGAGCTTGCAGTTTCTTTTCCAAGGACCAGGCTCATTGTAGAAAAAGCATACTCCCTCCTTTGGTGGTTTAGCCTTAGGTTCAAGATTGGGCTTGGGGTTAGGCTTGGGCTTCTTATAGTCCTTGGGAGCCTTATTCTTGCTCTTACCCTTTCCTTTCTTTTTACCTTCTTTATTAACCATAAGAACATCTTTGGTATTCTTGATGTTCTGTTCAGTAGTCTTAAGCATCCCATGTAACTCAGAAACAGTCTTCTCCATATTATGCATGTTGTAGTTCATAATGAACCCATCATAAGCATTTGGCAAAGATTGGAGAATGATGTCAATAGCCAACTCTTGGCTAATCTCAAGACCAAGTTTCTGCATATGATCAAGATGACCCTTCATCTTCAGAACATGAGGACTCACTGAACCGCCAATAGTCAACTTGCACTAGAGTAATGCCTTTAAGGTGGCAAACCTCTCAATTCTAGCTTTCTCATGGAACATTTCCTTGAGATAGCCTATCATGGTATAAGCCTCCATTTCCATCAGTTGCTTTTGAAGCTCTAATTCCATGCTTCCAAGCATGAGGCAAGTGACATCAACAGAGTCATTGAGATGCTTACTGTGAGCATCCTTTTGAGCTCTAGGAGCATTAGCAGCTGGTTCATTAGGGATAGGTTGATCAAGGATATATTCCTTCATTTCTTGCTTAAGAACAATTCTTAAGTTTCTATACCAGTCAAGGAAGTTAGTCCCATTGAGCTTATCCTTCTCAAGGATCGTTCTCAGTGACAAGTTAGATATGGTGTTTGATGCCATTATCTACAACAAATATATACACAGAGTACTTAGCATTTTATTAAACAATTTTTAACGAGGCATAATTTAAATCCCACTAATTTTATCAAATTAATAACCCTCATATTAATTTGGCAATCACAACAACTATAATTTTAGTGGGCCAAGATCCATATTTCACCTCACTTTAAGTAAGCTTTGGCTTATCACCTAAAGTATGGTTATTTAGGTAGGTAACACTTTACCAATTACATCTTATGTAACTCTTGGATAAATATGGGATTTGACATCACATGTCCCAGCTGATTAAAATCCCATCTAATGCCCTAGGTCCAAAACCATTTTGATAACCTAGTTAAGTCTAACCATTTCAAACATATGGATATCACTATTATCGATCTTGTCTTACCTAGATGGCTTAACACACCCTGTTTTGGCAGAACCTATGTTTAGCAATCCAAGTCTTGACAAGTGTTGAATTGTGGGAGGCATTTTAATGACTTAATATTAAGTGAGGGTTCTACTTTTATTTTATTTTATTGTATATTATTATGTTGCATTACATACATAGCATCATATATACAGCATCACATACATAGCATCATATACACAGCATCACATACATAGCATAATAATAACACAACAAGCATGTCATAGCATGGCCCAAATCTAGATTGGTCTTTATAAGCCAATATGAAGGTTAATGGTCAATCCTAGGTAATCTTCATCTCCATGGATTTCCTTAGTTGCCATGAACGGACTCCATCTTGAGCCTCCATCTTGGACCTCCATCTATCTTGATCTTGGGCTTTGATTTTACATTACAAATTGCAATCTAAACTATTCTATTGCTACTAATAAATAAATAAATTACAACAAATTGAAAAATGACACGCAGGCCGTATTTAAAATTACAAACCCAAAATATAATAAAATAAAACCTACCAATCACATTGGTAAAAAAAAAAGGGCCATGCTATGCACCAGGCAATTCACACTAAACACATAAACGTTATAATATAATTTCATTATAGTTAAATTTTTATTATGACCAAGATGATATATGTGATGAATCAATTTGGGGTCATGGGGCAACGCCCCTAGCGGCGGTCCCGCTAGCCGGTTAACGAGCTGAGGTTAAGGGGGTAGCGCCCCCAAAAGGTAAACGATTTTCCTTACTCGTTTGAATGAGTTGTTGCCTAAATTCATTGATTTTAATTAATTAGATTACCTAATCTGTTCAGAATAGAATTAATTAATCTTTGTTTAACACTCAAACAGATTCATGAAATTTATTGATCTGTTCTAAACCAATCATTCTTGTTTAACAATTAAACAGACCCCATGATATATATTAATCTGTTTAAAATAGATTATCACTATTTAACATTTAAACAATCTGCCACCTTAATAAAACCGAAACCAGATTTATAGTATATCATTTAATCATCTTAAAACCGACTACTAGATTCTTGTCAAATTGTAATATTAATCAAATTAACAACAATATGTTACAAGAAACAGTAAAAGTATTAATCAAATTAAAACGGTAAAATGTTTAATTAAACAAAACCTCAAACACATTAATCTAATTAATGTATAAATCGTATTCATGCATATCACATATACACAAAACCATATAAAATCAATTTAATTCAATTCGTAAGTCACTCTGATGCTACTGTTGGGTTTTGTTGGATTTTGTGATTCAAATAAGCAGCAAAAAATTAAAATTAATTCCCACAAAACCCTCACAAGATCCATGCAATTCGATGAGATTGGTAAGAAAGTCATTGAATCTTACCAGGATGATAAAAGGGGTAAGAGTTTTGGAAGGAAGAGAGCGGGTTTACTTTGGTGACACCCAAACTCAATCTTTCCGTATTCGGGGTCAGATTCAGACGTTGTTACTCAGAGCAACGCCCTCTGCAAGTATCCACACGAACAAACTCTCTTAAAAACTAATTGGTGTGCTAGCACCCTCTCCTTATGGTAAATGACTCTCTCTCTAATTTTAGAGTTTTTAATGTTTTTGCCTTTTAGAATGAGAGAATGCCTTTTTTTCTTAATTTGGGTAAAAACCCTAAAACACATATATATATACATATATTGACTTCGAGATAGAGTCAAAATTTAACTAGGGTAAATTGTAATTTGAATATGATTCAGAGAATCTAGATAATGTCTGGAATTCGAATATGATTTAGAGAATCTAGATAATGTTAGATTCAATGAACTTAGACATATCTAGTACTTCAAATCTGGACATTATCAGGTTCATTGAACTTAGACACAGTAAACCCAAAATTCGTTGTTGGTCTGTACTAAGTGTGCGACCTTATAGGTTCACATAACGTTGGTAGTGGGCTTGAAATTCTGTTTCTGGCCCACAAATCATAAATGGCCTCTAGCAAGATATTATGATTACCCAAGTTATGCGAATGTCAATAATTCGACATAACCTAATCCACAATAAGTATTAAAGTCCTTTTGTCACTAGATACCTTGATTAAACATAAGGCATGGTTTTTGTCATCCTTATACTATTCAATCATATTATTTCTTGATCTTAAGTAGATTGATATTGAGAACCCTTATCAATTCATTCCAGTATGGCCATACATTTTTCTTCAGTCTAACTTATCGAGGGGCCCATAGATATCTTTCTCATAATAAATGAGGTACAAATTCCTTCTTAATCACTCACATTCGTCACATGATTCACTCTATATCCAACAACAATCCATTGCATCATCCTGTTAAAGATAATATTAGAATGTGTCAAAATATTGAACTTGTCATGTAGGAAAAAATGTTGATTTCAGGTCAGAGGACTAAAATAATACTATTGTGATAAGAATCACTTATGACAATTATCCATGCGGTATTCTCATAGCGGGTCGATCCAATACATCATTTCTCAAATATGTATCTATGTGTTGACTAAGTATCTTATACACATGATTAGTAAAACATAATCATTAGTCAAACTTCATACTAGTCTTCATTCATTATTATCCTAATAATAATAACTGACTAGGGATAATTTATAATAGAATTTAATTTTCACATAAGAGTTTTACTATCAAGTCACATACTTGATGACCTTAGGCAGAATTAACTATTCATGGAATTAGAATAAAAAAAAATAATGAAAATGCCTCTTTATTAATAAAATGCAAATGTAATGAAGTCAATATATGGTCATTATATAATTGGCCTAGGGCACATCACTAACACTTTCCATTGCTGTTTGATTTCATTTGTATAATGATATGAATATCAAGATTTTATAGGTGGTTTGGCACTTCAGTTGGAATTGAAGTTTTAAATTTAAGAACTATAACATGTGAGAGTTTTACATTGTGTCAATTTTTTTGCCTTTTATTTTAGTTGCTGAAAGCTTACACCATGGTTAGTTGGAATTGAAGTGCCAAGCAGACACTTAAATAATATAAAAATAATTTAAGAAAATTAAAATGATTGCTTTTAAAACTCCTAAAAGCTTTTGGCATAAAAAAGACGCAATTATAGTGTTTGGTAAAGGTTTACAAAAGTACTTTATATAGAACTAATACACTTTTAAAATTATTCAGAGAGGCTAGAAATTGTAGCTTTTAGATTTTGCTACTCCTTCTATTTTTGCTTTAAGCAAAAAATGGTTGCTTCTCTTAAAAGCCCGTTTAGAATGACTTATTTTAAGCTGCTTAAAGCTTAATTTAATTTAGAGAAAACTACATAGAATACCTCTTAAAAACACATCTTATTAAAATTGCCCTCTTACTTTTGTCTTTTCAAAAGTTCCTAATTTCTTTTTTTTCTTTTTTAAATAATAATTTCACATTTACTGTCTTGCCCTTAATTTTACTCTATCTGCATCATGAAACCCTAATTGATCATTTACAATAATAATAATAATAATAACCCTAATTGAAATATTAAAAACACTCTTTCTCATAACCCCCCATTTCTCTCATCCTATGGCTGCCCCTCCTGTCCGTTGCCCTTTCTCTCTCCACGTACTCTCCCTCATCTTCTTTGCATTTCATAGATCTAATCTTCTGTCACCAACCCAAACCCGGTTGGTGAAATGGTGGTTTAATTAAAATAAATAAGTAAATTTAAGTAAACTCGCCAATTATTTGGTAATTTAAAAAAAGGTATTTTGGATTTTTTATAAAAATGTGGTAGATTTAAAACTTTTTAGAATATTATAATCTATTAAAAACTTAGTAAATAATTTCATGAATTACTTCTAAATCAAATTAAAATAAAATATAAACTCAATGAGAGCCAGTATCAGACCTAACACAGTGCACACACATAATACCGGCATAAATAAAACACAAACCACAGTCTAACAAGAAAAAAATAATGTCCAAATATTACATGCGTTGATCAATAAAACAGATAAATTAATTAAAATTTCTATAGTCCACGCGTGCAACCAATAGTGTCCTAATCGACGGTATACTACAAACCACCTGGGGAGAATTCAAAACAAAATAAACATGAGCAAAAGGCTTAGTAGGATTTAAGTTTTAAAAACATTAATTTAGAATTTAATTAAAATAATGAATTGTGTAAAAATAAAAGCCATAGAGAGTCATTAATTTATACCAAGTAATTCCATAATTACCATTCTAGTCCAATGATAACCTGCAATCAAGCTTACCATTTTATTTTGTGCAAGCCATCTAATTCACCACGTAGTGGCACAACTGGATTTCGGGACCTGCCCCCAAAGTCGTTCTCTTACGACCTAATCTCTATGTGTGACATCATGCATTGATGTCTAATTCCAAACGGGGTCCTTGACTCGTTCAGTGCTTAGTATTAAGGTACTTATATCATTATTTGAGTCTCATATTACCAAGTATTACCTTTTAC
>CAMOHE010050574.1:0-16883 GCA_946598075.1 Artocarpus hirsutus | reverse complement strand
TTTTTTTTTTTTTTTTTTTTGTCTCTCTCTCTTGTCCAAAAAGTAGGAGAAAGAGGACATTGAAATATTTCTTCAAAATTAAACGATATTATTGTAGTTTTTAAAAATAAAAAAATAAATTATAAAATAGTCGAAACTAAAAAGTATATTTATATAATTAACTCGAATAAAAAATAACCTATAACATAAAATTATCATATATTATAATGTTCAAATTAAAATGGTTTAAACTAATAATTTGAATCAAAAATGTCAAGAAAGAGAGTAAATTTTTATGGTCTTCTATTGAGAGGTTGATTCTTTTAGTCTAGTGAGCGATTATAGAGATGTATGCTTTTTCTTAAATAATGATAAATTTATACTCTCACTTCCTTTTTGGATATATAAACACAAAACTTTAAAAAGAAGAAAAAGAAATTAAAGTTATGAGTTACAAGGACACGCTCCCTAATTTCCTCTTTTTTTCGGTCTTATGTTTGGCTGGCTGCAAAATTTCAAAGTGATCATCTTAGGTTGAAATTGACCGGTCACAATCGACATTCTCTTTTTGCTGAGTGACTGGTCACAAGTAACTTACTAGACGTGTTAATCAGTCAATATGAACCTTCCATCTGAAAAATTAAGGAAAAGTTCAACACAATTTTGGTCATGTTTTCCCACAAAACAAACGTTAGTTGAGGGCAGCTTCATGGTCACGGTGTTACTATTATTATTATTATTATTATTATTATTATTTTAAGTCTCGTGCTTGTTTAAGCTCCCAATTCACACGACAAAGTCCTACCTTATTTCTTGTTTTTTCTTCTTTTTTTAAGAATGAATATCATATTATGTACGAACATTAAAAAAGGTTAAGGTGAGAAAAGAGAATCGTGGTTGTAGACACAGTCTAACAGTAAAATCACACCCAATTTCACCTAAAAGTAAAAATTCGAATCCTTCGTTCTTAAATTTAAGAGGAAATATAACATATAGTAATTGATAAATTCAAGACACGGGTTCAATCTATTGAGAAGGATCCCCACTAGTTGTCTCCTACCATAGGATTCCCCCTCATTTAGATCTCAAACCTCTGTTCAGCACAAACACAAACACACACAAGAGATCTAGTCTCCAAGCCCATCATACATTTTCTATATATTTTTCAAGTTTTTGACACATTTACCCTCTAAACTTTTTTTTTTTTAATCAATATGGCTCTTAAATTTTTTTCATACAATTGAGTTCTTAAACTTAGGTAAGTGATGATAAGTAAGTCTTAATCACAAACATTTGTTAAAATTAAGGCAAAAATGATCAAATAAGATACACATGACCTATTTAGAAAGAAAGAGGTGGAGTTTTGAACACTATAATGGTTAAAATATACCTATAAGCTAACAAAATTGTAAAAAAAAAAAAAAGTAAACAATGATTAATTTCTTTCATTTTTCTTCTTTGTTTGGTTATAACATTGAACAATTTGATTATAATTAGAAGCATATGAGATGCATAAGTCTTGTAAATGGGTCACGTGTATCTTATGTGATCATTTTGCATCCTAATTGTGACGGAAGTTTATGTTAGGACTTAATTGTCACACTTTATTATGTTTAGGGACTTAATTGCCAAAAAAAGTTCAAGAACCATAATGCAAAAAAAAATGAAAAGTTTAAGAAGCCAATGTGCCAAAAACCTTATATTTTTAAGTAATTACTTATGCACTACTTTGTTTCTTAGAGAAATTTTGTCATAAGTTATAAAAATATCTTGTTAGCAGTGTATCTTATAAAAAGATCATGTTTTTACGTGATTCATCTTGTTTGCATAATTTTTTTTTTTGGAGGAATTGTTTGCAAAATATTTGGTTATGATATTCCCTAAAAAAGAAATATTTGGTTAGGACAGGGCCTCATATGACACTTAGAAACGCATATATTCAAGTTTCAAATTTTTATTTTTATAAATTATGTAAGTGATGTTAAACATAGGATCTTACTTGTACGGGATTCAAGCACACAACACAAATTAGGGGGTGTCAATAGACCCCCCTTTCTTCACCTTAAACCACCTTAATACACTCACAAAAATAAATAAATAAATAAATAAATAAGTAAATGAATAAATAAAATGGATGAGCAAGCAACCATGTCTATGCTTTGCATCTTTTATTTTCCAATTCTTTTTTCAATATCTTCATTACCTTGTAAAGTAAATGCAGAGATGTTAAATCATGGCCGGACAAAGACAAAAACAAAGCCCTATGAATATATGCAAAGAAAAAGACAGGAGCTGAGCTTCTTATCCCGAAAAAGAGAGGTCGATACTTGATAAGAGGCTTAGGCCTAACCTCAAAACTACTCGGCTCAGAGATATTTTATGATGGATTTATATTTATTCAAAAAGCCAACAGAATGTACTTACAATTGTTGTTTCTTAGCAGTTGCAATTAAAGTCACGCATGATGCTTTTTTCTTTAACGTTAAAAAAATAAAAGAAAAAGAAAAAGAAAAAGAAAAAGAAGAATGAATTATTGAGGTTAGAGACTTTTATAGTAAAAAAATGGTGGGACAGAAAGCATGATATCATTGGCCGTGTAATGCCATATTTTGCTTCCCAAAGCACAAGCAACGGGCAAGTCAACTGTGTTGTGTTACTTTAGAGGACGGTGCTTAATCAATCTTTTGAAATAGTAGAATTCTTTTGGCAGTTGTTAGATATCCGATTATATCACAACCACCTCAGATTAAGACTCAGATTAAGATTAAGAAAAGCATGATAACTAAACAAAATTTGATGAAAACATGACCATATTATAGGATTCTCCGCCTCCACAAATTAGTAGTATGGGACGAGACATGGGTTTACATTGAACTGGGGAGAGTTCACACAAATTCTACATCGAAAATGGGCGTGTGGTCCCTATTAATCTTTAGGTTTATGGTGATCACATTGACCTTTAACATTAAAGTAAAGTGGGTTGTTTGACATTTTGGTTCTAACTAACGAATAGTATAAAGCTTTCAGTAACTACAATAAAAAGCTAAAAGTTGATATAGTATAAAATTCTCACATACTATAGTTTTAAACCAATATCTTCAGTTCCAACTGCTTTAATAAACACCCTACTACTAATCTTTAAACTCTTGACGAAGAGTAAATGTTCTAATACTGCTATTAGCCAACTCAAAGCAATTGATTTGTATTAAAAAAAAGAAATTGTTGGTAAGAGTTCAAAATATACCTCACTCGTAATCACTATATCTAAACGGTCGGATTTTCATTAGCGATACATAGGAAAAAAAAAAAAAACAATAATAATAGTTGTATATGTGTAATAGTGTGTTTTCCGTACCAGTTGCCGCTGAAGCGCTCGCCCAACAACGCTATCAACGCAAAAAATCAAGCTAAAAGGAAAGTGGTCTCCAGTATTGGGTGAAAAAGATTCTATTGAAAATGTGTACTTTTGCTACTGAAAGTGTGTATGTGTGTTCTATAATGCAAGGAACAGCCCAACAACAATGCGTATAAGATATGACAGTACAAAATATATTTGGCAGGAGGGAGAGGGGTGGAAGGAGTCTGAAGAGGGAAGAGGACCAATTCATTGTTTGGTTGGAAAGAGAAGAGACAAAGGGAGAAAAAAGTAATTACAAACAAAGTCAGATGCACAATATAGTAATTAGACACATAACTATTACACATTCTTCCTGCTACCCCTCCTCACCAAACAAGACAAAGGCTAGTATAGGCTTCGTTTGACAACATTATACCAACAATTTAGTTTCAACTGCTACAGCGTAAAGCTCTCACATGTTAAAGTGTAGAACGAAAGTAGGTTACAACATAGAGCTCTCTTAATAATTCTAACTTTTGGTTCTAATTGTATTGTCAAATGCACTTATAATCCTTTCCGTGCTGCACATGTTCTATCTCTCCAATCCTCTCCCTCCTTTCTACTCGCCGTCCTTCTAACCAAACAAAGCCTGAGAATGCAGTGTCAAAGATATCCTTTGCTTTGGCATACGCCAACACCGGCGATATCTATTCTATTTTCTCTTTTAAAGGGGAACAAAAAAAAAAAAAAAAAGGCCTTAACGAGGTAAATTCTGTTTTAAATAAGGCAAAGGGCAAAATGAGAAAAGTCACACCACAAAGGAAAAAAAGTTATAATCAGGAAAAAAAAAATAACATAAAATAAAATAGTCATCCATTCTAGAGTCAAAAGTTAGACAACAGATGAGGGAAGAAAGAACATATACTATAATCACATAAGTAAGAACTACATAAATAAGTAGGCAATTTATTGTCAGATATAATCTCAATAACACATGGCTTTAACACACTTGCAAGTTCTCAACAATGTAAGCCACATAGTAGCGCAAGACATGCAATCCCATTAAAGCCCCTGGCATCTATATACCATTTTTCTCATTTCTTGACAAGTGGTTAAGTTTAACCGCAGCTATACCTATAGATGCACTTTTACAACAAAGAATTTTACATGAAATCTACCGCGCTATGAAGTTGCAATTGCTAGGCAGCCTGCCTAGCAATTGAATCAATGAGTAGAAGGTGAAAAAAAAGTGATAGCTATACCTGAATAGAACAATAAATATGAATTGCGGGTCTTCGTAAACTTGTGATCACTTGCGTATGGAAATCAATGAGACCCCAAAAATTTGCACGATCGTTAAGGCAGTGAGATTTGGATTCGATCTTTGTGTCATTCATCTGAGCAGCAAAATTTCCATCTCATGGAGAAACCCCAGATTGAATGGATGACAAAATTGAAAAAACTTCTAGACCCAGTTTCTAAAACCAACAGAAGGTAGTCCATATGCAATTCCCAGTCCCTGAGGATGTACATATATACAAGGTGAAAGGCCAAGCGTCTGTGGGTTTTGCTCAGAAACGTAAAGGTATAATCACATAACTGCGGAGGCAGTTCGACGATGATCTGCAACTCCGTTGTTAAATTTTCCACTTGGTGACCTTCCTTTGAAACTGTTGAATCTCCCCGGCTTGGGCTGGAAGAGGGACATTAGCATTTTTTCCAAAGTTTGCACCGAGTATTTAGCATACTTGCTGGAACTTGAATCTTGCTCAACCAATGGCCCATAGTTCTGCATGTAGCTCCGATAAACGGGTACAACTGCCTGAACTATAAGCTGGCATGTCTTCTCTCTTAAATCGTTCTCTGAGATGACCCAATTCAACTGCTTCTTGAACATCTCATCAAAAGATTCGTTAAACATTTTCAGCCTTTTCTTGACAAGATCACGAGCAGTGGCACGCCCACCGGAGAACAAAATCAGGCCTTCCCTACTTAAATGACCAGGAAGCTTCCCCCAGCTGTCTCTCAAGAAGACCGCTGCATAGTAGTCTTTGTACTGTTCATGTTCCCTTAACCAAGAATCCCCCAATTGATCCCCAAGTTTAGTTCCCCTCAGCTGCTTATACAAATGCCAGTGATTGTTCATTGCAAAGAAGTTCGATAAAGTAGTATCTCCACAAGCCTTTATCCAGGTCTCTAAATTTAGCTCAATGGCTTTCATTATGTTCAGAACCTCATTGATAAGCAGCCTCTCTTGAAACTTCTCACGCTTCCAACTTCGGTGAATGACAAGAACCTGGGTTAGGATTGGCTTATAGTCATCCCCAAGCAGCTTGTTACAGTAATCAGTGATGAAACTCACCAATTTTGGTACACTTCCGTCTTGCGGGGGTGGATTCTGCCTTTGTAACTTCACCTGCACCAGGAGCTCCCAGAAAATGTCAGCCGCTCCCTCAATTACACTTTTGATGAGGTCCCGAGTAAGGTTTTGGATTTCAGCGCATGCTGCTCCGCCAAATAGCCGGTTGAAGTCCAGTCTCAATTTGTTCAGAGATGCAAATATATCCAACAGCTTCAGAAGTTTTATGGGATCTTTCTTACTCTGTGTAACAGTCTTCCCAAACTGAAGAAACGCAAGAATACCAGCTTGTGCGGCTATCTTTGCAAAACAGCCCATCCAAACATCTACTCCAATCCTCTCAAAAACATCATTGCAGAGATTATACTCCGCCTCAAACAAGTGTTTCACAGCAAACTCTAAATGCCTTCCCCACTGCGCTATATACCCCTCTATGCTTTGCACGTTGTTAAATTCGGAAATCGACATGTCCAGGTAATCCAAATTAAGAGCTTTCAAACTTGCCCTGACATTCAGAGTACGAACTTCAACATAAATAGTTATGCACTTATCAAGCCTATCGTTTGCGATCAACCTCCACAGAATGGCCTGCAACTTTTGGATAACAGGAACGGGCAACGGCGACGGAGCAATGCAGGCTTGTTCCCCAGAAGACAACGATGACATTGGAAGTGGCACACTGTGTTCGGTGAGGAGACGTCGAAACTCATTTTCCAATTTCTCCAATGCAGCCTCAAGGAGCCCACCATCCAGCCGCGCCTTTCCCTTGGCATTTTCACACTCTCTGAGGCTTTTCAGAGACTTCTTCAGATTCGAAAGGTACCTACCATCCACAACCGCATTATCCTCCATGTACTCCACTATATCATCCAACCATTGAATCGCCAATCCAGAATTATCACTCAAAAACCTCAAAGCCTCTTCAAGGCGTTTCAACACCGATAAGTAACCAGGAAGATCGTTACGAGGATCGGACAACAATGACTTTTCAAGTCCATGAACGGCATCGAAAACCTTAAGCACGGCAGCAGCAGGCCCAACGGCACGGTTGATGTGGCCACCAACAGCAACAAGGGCGTCCTTGTCAGAGCGAATGGGTCGGACAGCAGCTTGAAGGAAAGGCAATCTTTGATTAATTTCTTCTAATCTAGGCCCTGCTTTCTCTAGAGCTAACCCAATGGCCTTTGATTTGTCTAAGCTTATCCTCAATGACTTACTTGCAGCTACCAAATTCTCAATGCTCTCGTTATTCCTCACAGAAGCCATTAAAATCCCTATCAAAGCTTCAAACACCTAATCGAGAGGCAATGGGCAAAACTTAAAAAAGTTAACATGCAAAACAATTCCCAGAAACCTACAAAAACCTCAAGACTTTATCAATTTCCCTAGGAATCATCGAAATGCCAGTCAAAATCAACCAGCACAAGAAAGAGAACAAGCATCCACCAAACTCCGCCGAAAAAGTTAAAACAAAACCAAACCCCAAACCGACACCAAAAAACGTCACTGAAACCACAACAACAACTGCTCAACAACCCAATTCCGCAACAAATCGACCTAGATTTTTTTCCTTCGAAACAAGAAAAGGCAAGACAATGACAGAAACTCACTCGGAAAATCGGAGGGGAGCACGGCGGATTCTGGATCAGCTTTGGGAGATTCCGTAGAACCCTAGTGAGAGAAAATGGTGAAGAGATAGAGAGAGAACAAGGAGATGTGAGAGGAGAGAATCAAAATCTTTTTTTTTTTTTGGATTTGCTTCTGGAAAATCCGACGAGTCGTGCCAATAGCCAAGGCGCATGACAGCAACGCAAAGCTCAGCTCAGCTCAGCTCAGCTCGCCCCTCTCTGCCTCTGGCATCCTTCCGTTTGTCTTTCTTTTTCTTTTTCTTCGTCTTCTCTCTCTTTCTTACTATAATATATATATTTTTCTAGTCACTAACGCGGCAACTCTTTGCTGAATTCTAACACAACGCATATTTATTCATTTTTAAATTTTAAATGAAGAATTTGTGAATTGTAAATACTTTTATGAATTTTTTTATTTATTTTAAAAAAATTGGTATAGTTTAAGATAATATGTTTAGCAATTTTAGTTTCAACTAAAACTTTTAATTGCTATAGTATAAAACTCGTACATATTACAGTATTTTTAATCAAAAATAGTTTAAATTACACTTTTAAACACTCTATTAAACTGGTAAGTTAAACTCAGAACTCAATATAATAGAAACAACTCGCACATTAAATACCAACTGAGTTAGCCTCAATTGCATTTATAAATTCTCTCATTGGTATAAAGTTTTATTCACCGGTCAATATTTATAATTAGTTTTTTTATTTTCATATATTTTTCATTTCGATGTTATTCTAATCATATTTAATATCTAGAACGCGTACATTATAAGCCGTGATTCATACACTATAGAAAACGAACATTTAACGACCATTCATTTATATAAAATTGACTATAGAAAATGAATTTGACAATAGAAAATTGCTTAGTTCTTATAAGCAAATTCAATAACATATATAATATTATTTGACCTATAATTTTTTTAATAATTAGAAATGGAAAGTACTAGGAATGTATTCTCTATGTACAAAAGCAGAAATGTTAAACGTACGTATTGGATGATTGCCATTTGATGATGAATAAGAGAATTTGAATACCAATTTTTAGAGTCTGTTTGTTTTGTGATTCAAATCACAGTTTGAATCATTTTGCTATAATATTTTCTCTCATAAAAATTTAAATTTTTATTCAAATTTTTTATTTAAATCTATGAACCAAACGGACTTTAGTCTTCTAATTTAGTTGGTACTAATCCTCTTATTTTATCAGGCAATCCAATTGAATACTTTTATATAATTATAGGTTAAAGCTCTATTACTTATAGATATGAATTGCAAAGTTATTTGTAAGTGACGGGATTTGGATTTTTACTTTATTTGGACTTTATCTGTAAGCAACAAGATTTTAACCTTATACAATAAAAATGATTTTTTTTCTGATGCTGTTCACTACAGCACAAGTAGTAACTCTTTCGTTTTACTTTCAAAAATGTTACCTCTTGGTTCTTGTCCGATTCTAGCCTTGAAATTACTTACAGACAAAGAGAATCTGAAGATATAAAAGGTAAATAGGAAAAGTAGATGTACTAAATTGTTATTTTCAATTTTTTTATAAGACAGTTGTATTTTCTATTTGTAAAGGGAAAAAAAATGTTGCGTGGAATGCGTTGTACGTTGATATTTATGTCTTTTGTCTACGTTAAGTTTAGTTTGTTTTCCACATGGCTTGGGTATTGTATAATTCCCGTGGAAAGGGAAAAGTATTAAATTGTTTTTAAATCTAATGAGAAAAAAAAAATATTGCATGGAACGCATGTGCTAAAATGTTTGTTTAGAGTTTATTTGACACATCGTATTATATTGTATTGTATTATTTTATATTACATTTTTTGTATATAATAGATTATAATACAATACAATACAATACAATACAATACAATACGGTGTACCAAACATGCCATTATGTGTATATTATGTTTGATAAACTGGTTAAAACTCGTAAATTCAAACCGTTTATAGTGTAAAACTCTTATATGTTACTGTGTAAAAATTTATTACAGTATAAAACCCTCATATGTTATAATTTTTAACTCATTTTTTAAGTTTAAATTGATATGTCAAACATCATATAAAAAATATTTTATTAATGCGTGCAAGTTGAATTTGTTCGGGTTTTCACATGGCTTGAGCATTCGAGTGTTCCCTTGGATTTTTCTTACAATTTTTTCAAGAAAGAAAACTGGTAAGAGTCGCCCTCCCACATGGAAACCAAAAGGTTGTTTTTATTTAAAGAACAAAGAATGAATAAATAATTAAAATCAAATCTTGTGCCAACTCACGTACTTGAATTAGCACCGTTGAGTTGTTAATTAATAAGGTTGCTTTTATTTAAAGAACAAAGAATTAACAAATAATTAAAATCAAATCTTGTGCCAACTCACGTACTTGAACTGGCACCGTTGAGTTGTTAAGTAATCATTTTGGAAGTAATTTAATGTTCCATTTGGTACACGGTTTGGAATATATTGGTTGTTCAATTTCCACTCAAATTCCAATCAAAGCGTGATGATTAAAACTTTTATTAAAAAGGTTTGGAAAATATTATCAACGAATGGTTAAAAAGATGTGATAGTGGTCCCAAATCTCTCATGTATGAATGCATTATTTTAGTAAGAATATATTTGACACACCGTATTATATTATATTGTATTATATTGTATTGTATTGTATTATATATAAAAAATATAATATAATGTAATACAATGCCAAACAAGCCTTAATTAATTGCTTAAAGTTAAAGTTTTTATTATGTAAAAAAGGAGTTAAAAGTTTTCCTTGCATGAAATACCCGTTATTTTAACGGGTATGATTTTGTAAAAAAAAAAAAAAAAATCATATAAATAAAATGTTACTTTAGCATTTTTACTAAGTCTTCGCAGTAAATATTTTAAATCTACCTATCATTCATTTCTACCAACCTTGTCCCGCTGCATTAATGCTTAATTAAGTAGCCTCAACTAATTACAGACATAGAATTAATTCACTTCAACTACCAGGAGACATTAATATATTTTCTCAACCACCTTTTTAATGCTTCCTTCATCTTCTTCTACAACTTGCTCCATTTGTCCCCTCAATTATGTTGACATTATTTGCTAAAAGTCTCCATGGGAGACATGATAATATTTTCTTTTAATGCTCATTTAATTCTATCCCGCTCCTCCACTATTTTGATGCCTATTTATTCAACCATCACCACTCTCTTCTCTAGTTTCTCATTCTCTCCTTTCTCACTTCAATTTCCAACTAAAAACATAAGGCATAAAGCTTTCTTTGCAACCACGACAACTATAATTTCTAGCCACGTTTGAAGCCGTTTTGGAGTCAATTCAAGCTTGATTCTTAACCCAAACTTTGGTGTTTTTTAAAAGAGTTTTGAGGTAGGTTTTCTTCAATTCAACTTGGTTTTAATATGTGTTTTCTCCATGTTTAATGCATGATTTTCGTATTCCAAGTTCATGCAAATTTTATGTTATGTTAACATGCATATTTGAGCATTTATGAGCAAAAACTTGAGTCTTAAGTTAAAACCCACAACCAACCTTTATTTTGGTTTGACAACAATGTTAGAAACATATTAGGAATGTTTAGAACTAGTTTCTATCGCTCTATGGTTAAGTTTTAAAGTTTTGAGCTTGAAGAACAAACTTAAGCATGTTTTTATCATTATTTGTAAGAAAGGCTAAAGATATAGTTTGATGATGATTTTGGTATAAAACTCATGAGAATATGTTTATTATGATTATATAATGCATACTGCCTATTTTGAAATGGTTTGAGATTTTGAATAAGAATAATATGCTTTGGGTTTAAGAAAAACTTAACATTCATAAGCCTTGTATTATCTCTATGGGCAGTAGCTCTTTCTTGAAATTCTGGGATTAGATGAAAATGAATTTTGTAAATTGGTTTACATATTTTAAAAGTAGACATCCTAAGCTTTCCAACGAGCTATCATAAGCCTAAATCGGAGTTATATTTTATTTTCTATGAATTTTTTAATTCTCGAGTTAGAAACTAGTAAACCTACTAGTGGTAGTGTACCACCCGTCTACCTTAAGTAAACCATCCTAAGTGATTTATAAATCTTATTAGAGACTAAAATATATAGATTTACACTTAATTCATTTATGGATGTGGTTCTATGTTGTGCTTTAGTTTTAATTGTCCTTATGCACACCTTAGGATCAAGGGTGTGTGGAGCTTACGTTAATTAAATTCGGAGGTTAAAGATTGTTAAGAAGCTTGAAAGGTAGGGATTCTATTACTCATCTTTTGTAAGGTTTTTGTAGAATTAAAATTGATTGTTTTGCCACAAGACATATGTATCTATGTTGGACTACTATTATATGAGAATTACATATGAAACTATGATATGAACTCGCCCTGTATTAATTAGCGAGGAACAAAATAAATTAACATATGTTGTTATAAGTTGAGAAGCATGGTTAGGAAGATTGACTCTTTAAATGATGATTAAATATTGAGAAAATGGTGAAATGTGAAGAGGGCGGCGGTTATGTCACTGGGCACGAATACCCTAAAAGGTAAAATAGGGGGAAGGTGATGACGCTTCCTTGAGTCGAAAGTCCCAGAAAGCACTGTACAGGAATCGACTTAGTGAGGACTCGGGGCTTGATGTCCCCTCACCAGAATACCCTCGGAATGTTGGAGGGTGGCCAACCACGCCCATTTGGGTTTCGACAAATTGAGTGATACTTTATTAATGTGGATACCTAGGAATAATGATGAATTGTAATATTTATATGTATGTATAAGTGTGAGACTTGGTAATGGTTAAATACGGTATTCACATGTTATGATCATAATGAACCTCATAATCTGGTATATGATGTAAATTAACTAACCATGCAGTTTTAATGTGGTAATGAATAAACCTTAAGATGAGTAATGATTTTCCCTACTGGGCATGTCGATGCTCATCCCTATCATATCTACATCTCTCAGGTGGAACTCAGTGCAACTTATCTGACGAGGAATAAGCAACAACACTGTTGATTTCGTGTTGGAAGATCTTGGTTAAACTGTAACTCGTCTAGATTATGTAAGATTCGTATTTACTTTGTGATGGCTGTGTTAAGTTATTTGAGAATTGTACTATAGTGATAATGACTGTATTTTAAATATTTGGTGCTACACTAAAAACTATGGTTTGTATTTTAAATATTTATTTTTGTTCAAAGACCCATGGGCATTGTTTAATGGATTTAAATAATATTGAATCTAAGTTTATTTTTATTTATTCAATACTGTTAACCCCCACATAGGGACGTTACAATTCTGGACTCCGTTACTGCAGGTTGAGTCTCCTCGATCCGTGTGCAGTCGGTACCAGATGATTTTCATCAGAGTAGAATTAGCTCGAACGGAGGTCACCATCATGTTCAGAGCGTCGAAACGAGTCGGGAAGTGGTCTCGGATTGTCGATCGGAGGTCCGGATCACAAAAATCAAAAGTCGCCGTTGATTAGGCATTGACCGAGCGTTGACCAAGTTTGACCGGTGTTGACCGGACTCCGTTGGTGGTTGAGCTCAAGCCTACCCCCCCCTAAATCAACCCTTCTGAGTCCAATCGCGGTGTCAATTTTGCCTAATTCTACTTCTAACATAGCAGGTCAGAGCTCGACATTGATGACAAAAATGGAGACTCCGATCATGGCTTTCCGCCTATGGAAACCCGAAATTGGCTGAGCGCTTTTTCTACCCATCCTCCTTTGAGCATTTCCCCTCAATTAGTTTGGGTTGAAGTGATCGGATTTAAAGAAATCGTGACCCTCTATGGCGGCGGATTGCACACGACAATGGTGGCTTCGTTCTCCGACGAACAGTGGCGATTTCAAGCAATTGAGGCATGGGTTTTCTTCCTATACACCCTCTGAATGATTTGGTGCCATTAATTTGGCACATTTTGGTGGGGAACGATGAGATCCATCTCCCACGCAGCGGTTGGTGGCGGTGCTCTCTGATCTGCGTCGTGTAGCCGTGGCTCATTGAAATTGATTGAGGGGAAAGACTCCCCGTGGTGGTCTAAGGCTAATGGCCCCAACGGGGTGCCTCAACTCCTCCTGAAATGGTGGGGTCAATGGTGGTGCAGTGGCGGCAAAGAGGGGTAGATGGGCAGAGCACTTCGACAGCTGTTGAGCTGCCACCAAGGGTGGATTATGTTCCTCTCGTCGTGGTGGTCGTGTAGGAACAAGAATCACATCGATCGGACGTCGGACGGCAAAGATATCTCGCTGGAAAGTTTTGGGTTTCTCTGTCGCTTTGACCGGCGCTGTGGCTTCCTCCGATGGCGTTTTGGGTGGCATGGCACACCGTTGGACTTAGCTCGACGAGAGTTTTTTATTGGTGCGGGAGGTGTCGAAAACGGACGCTGGAATTTTGACCAGATTTTGAGGAGAAAGAGAGAGAAAATGTAGAGAGAGAAAGTAGAGAGAGAAAGAGATGAGCTGATTTGATTGGCTGGGTTTTTTTTTTTTTTTGGTCATCTATTTATAGGCAACTTTGTATCTATATAGTCTAAACTATGTTGTGTCGGGTAGATCAAATTTGATCCATTAACTTATATTTTCTGTAAATGTAATTATACTTGTAAAAACTGTAACTTATTTTCACTTTGAAGATAATCACATAAATTTTCAATTCTCTTGTTGTATTATTGTATTGCTAAAAAATTCATTTTGACATAGAAATCATTTTCATAAATTTATCCATACTATATGGATTTTGTAATTAAATTTTAAAATAATAAACTTTGATATATTTGTCTTCAAACCAATGATTAACTATTTTCACAACTATATACATATATATGTATATATGTACATGAATTCTAAGAAAGATATTATGCATTTAAAACTTTGCTCAATATATGCCTTATTATTATTATTTTTTTAACTTTTAAAAACTTTAAAATGTAATTTAAAACATATATTTTCATTAAAAATTTTCATATTGTAAACTTCAAATTTCATTATAAAAACAATGGTTGTAATTTTATAAAAGTTTTGTAAATTAAATTGACTATCTAAAGTCAATTTAATTTAAATTTCAAACTTAGCACAATTTCGTACTTTTCGGATTTAACCCGAACTATTTTCAACAAAATTTGTTTATGGGTGCACATCCAAATTATGGATGTTTCTAAACTTTCCTTAATCCTCTTATGGGTTGACATTTGTCCGTTTGTGCTTTTCCATTTGTCTTAGAGGCTTAAGTAATCTTTATGAATTCCGTTAGCGTTCTTATAATAATAGTAATAATTAATATTACTATAATAAATTTTACGTAGTTATTTATACTTGTAAGCCACTAACAGTAAATGTATAGAACATCGTGCATTCTTGTCGTGCCTTATGGTCTCGTAGAAAATCGGGTCAAACGTGCTTATTTGAACCTTATGCTCACCATGTCTCAATTTATGGTACTGAGCTCATGATCATTATTGATCTGGGTTTTTTTTACTGAACTAATAACATATAGGAATTCTACATAGTCATAGTAAGTTGGAAATTCAACTTTTGCCAAATAACATCATTTTTTGGCTCATGCATGAAATTAATAAATCACAAACTCTTGGTTCTTGGTTTAGCACATTAAATAATTATTTTTAATTATTTTAATGTACTATCATAATATTACATTATTACATGTTCCATAAACAAAGCACATAAATTTGTGCATTCACAACATTATTTATTTCTAAGATCTTACGGCTATTAAGACCTTCAAATTTACGTGTTAATAAATGCTAAACTTGTACTTTCTTAAGCTCTTAGTTGAATAATGAGGAAAAAATCCTTAATTGATTGTAGTTATTAAGTTTTGAATTTTTTGGGTCATTACAAGATACATAGTTCGAGGGTATTTATGAAAATTATCCAAACAATAACAATAACAACAAAATATGTGTCAGAGATGTTGTTATACATTGCGAAAAATGATTTTAGAGAGAGGTGCTCTTCCTTCTCTTCCGACTGCTAGGAATCGTTTGGAAAAAAAATAATCTTTGATGATTATATTTAGTCATAATTGATCATGACTTAGTAAATAGGTACTCTCATCTTATTTGAATTACTATTTGGCAATCTTTAGCATCCCGGCAGGAGTATCTGTGGTCATTGAGAAGATGATCATTGATTTTCCATGGGGTGGGTGTGATTCAAAAATTCACCTCACCTTGTAGCTTGGGAGCAAGTATGCATATCAAAGGATAAATGAGGTTTAGCACTTAGCAATTTGGTTCTTCATAAGAAGGCGCTCCTTTTCTGAGGGAGCAAAATACGTTATGGAGTGCGTGATTGAAGAAAATATGGCTGCAAGTCCGGCGGTTAGGAGACTGGTGATGCTGCAAGGATGATCTATAATGGAAGACCATTAAGTCACTATAAGGGGAGTTTAATGCACCTAGTATGTACAAAGTGGGGGATGGGAGGAGGTAAGATTTTGGGAGGATGTGTGGATGTTTTCCGAAACGCTATAAAACTTTGTCTTTCAATGAAACAACTTCCTCTTTGTATTCCCTTGAATTTGAAACAATCTCTTGGAGTTTTCACTTTGTTAGAGAACCTAGTGAAAGAGAGTTGGGGGTGACTGTGTAGTTATTGGCTTGGTTAGATTGGGTAAGGTTGTGTGAGTGGCCTCAGAGAGACGGTGTGCGAATTGGAGGGATCTACGTTGTTTTCCTATAAATCATTCTTTAAGACGTTGATCAGTAACCAATATTTTTCCATCCCTCTATTTCATTTGTGAGGCTTTGGTGTGCCTGCTAAAATTCAAGCGCTTAGTTGGCTACTACCGCTTGGTAAACTTGATTCTTATAATTTGATACATAGAAGAAAAATATAAACTCTTCCTAGGATTTTGCGCGTTTTGTAGGAAGGAAGTTAGTCTTTAGATCATCTTGATTTTGCATTGCACGTACTTATTCAGCATTTGGCATAAATTTTCATCCAAAGTCGCGGAATTGTTGAATGGTATTCAAATTGAAAGAACAACAGGTGCAAGGCCTTATTGAAGGTGGTTGTACAAGCTATTACATGGACTTTATAGATACATGGGAACAGATGAACCTGTGAAGGATTAGAGGAAGAAACCAAGGATGTGTGATTAACTTTCCAAACAAAAGACTTGAAAAACTTTTCTAATTTGTTGAGGGTGGGGGTATTCGCTGTTGCAGACTTGTTAACTTGTGAAACTGGGAGCAGTCTTAGGTCCATATCGTCGGATCTTGATCTTAGTTTTGTCTGTTGCTTGTTTGATGTTTGATTCATGAGGACACCTTTGTTATCTTTTTGTGTACTTTTTCTGATATTCATCGAAGTTCTTTGTTTCTTAAAATAAAATTTATCATCAACAGAATTATATTAGTTGCACTGCTTAAGGTTGTCTTCAACGTTATAGTATTGACACATCTATAATTGCATTCAATAGTTGCACCTAGAATTCTGACCATTCAATACCTTCTATTTTACTGAACCAATCAGTCACTTGAGGTTCAAATACCTCTAACTGCAGCAGGTTTTCAATTTTATTGACTCATTGGAGCTTTCTTT
>CAMOHE010050573.1:0-24974 GCA_946598075.1 Artocarpus hirsutus | reverse complement strand
CTATAGAGAACACAATCATTTTCACATGCATGAATTTTCTCATAATCCATTCCCAAAGTGCTCAAAGTCTTCTTAGCCTCATACATACTAGTTGGTAATTTATTACTCTCTGGTAGAAGCCTTCGTAAAAATTCCAATAGCTTTGTGAAACTAGAATTCGACCAGCCACCCGATGCTTTCAAATTCCATAATCCAACTAAAGCAGACAATTTAGTGAAATTGGTACACCCCTCATACACTGGTGTCTCTGCATCATTCATCATTGTCTCAAATAAATCCGGATGGTGCACAAAGTGTTCTTCTAAATCATTGACCATGTCAACCATATTGTCTTCATCCTCCATTTTAGCCTCCACAATAGATTGCTTTTCTTTATTTAGTAAGGTTGGATTGAAATTAGACTCGCCATGAAAATGCCACGTTTGATAACTACTTATGATTCCATTTTGAAATAAATGTCCTCTAACAATTGTAATTGGATGCAATCTATGGTTTCCACATTGAACACAAGGACATCGAATTTAATCACCATTTGCATGACTTTTGGCAAAATCCAAGAACTCTTCCACACCATTCACATACTCTTCAGACAATCGAATATCCCACATCCATTTCCTATCCATTTTCCAATTCCTAAATCAAAATAATAAATAGCAATTATTCAATTAAAATTAATTTCACAATTTATATATATACCCACGCCTACATGCATATATTAATTAATCATAAAAAAAAAATCACCCGGTCATCATAAATTAAACAAGTTACACATACTCATTATAAAACGAAGAAATCATACCCATGATCCACAATACAAACTTCACGGAATAAACAACAAAATAAACAACTATTTATCAACTTCACGGAACAAAGAAAAAAATAAAACAACTATTTATCAATTTCGGATTAATAATTATACAACACAATCAACAACTATTTCTCACTTTGTACAAAAAAAATTTACAATTTTGGCTGAGATTAAGGAGTGTGGAGGCGGAGAAAGACGGCTGCGGCTGATTCGGAAGGGTCTGTGTTTGTTTTTGTAAAGTGTGTTTCTAAAATGTACTGTTTGAAAGGCGAGGATTGAGGGGCTTTTAAGTAAGCTACCACGACGGTTTTTGGAGAAAACTATCGTGGAAGATATAAGCTACCATGATGGTTTTTGGAAAAAACCGTCGTGGTAGCCCTAATCTTCCACGACGGTTTTCTCCAAAAACCGTCGTGGTAGATCTAAATTCTGCCTTCCCATTTTTTATGGCCTTGGAGAGCTACCACGACAGTTTTCTGAGAAAACCGTCGTGGAAGAATAGGGCTAACACGACGGTTTTCTTCAAAAACCGTCGTGGTAGATACAAGTTATCATGACGGTTTTTGGAGAAAACCGTCGTGGTAGCCCTAATCTTCCACGACGGTTTTTCAGAAAACCGTCGTGGTATCTTCACACCTTACCACGACGGTCTTTGTGGGCGTAACTTCCATGCATTTTTGCCCTTTACACGATGGTTTTTGTGAAACGGTCGTGAAATAAATGTCGTGTAATCAATATTTTCTTGTAGTGTGTTGTGGTCTTCAAAGTGGGATTTCATGAGTAGAAACATTGATATATTGTCATAGGTGATGATATATTCGATCAGGACAAAAAGTTGAAATTGATTTAGTTAATAATTTTATTTGTTTAAATCAATTCACTTTAGACAATCATATGTGTTGTGTCTTAATCCTAAAATTACTAGTGGCCCGTATTCTTAACTTATGTCTTTTGATGCACTAAAGGGTGACATCCTTATTTAATAATGGTATGCATACTAGTTTGTTGAAGCCATGACTCTTGAATAACATAGACTCATTATTCATCGATATGAAATCCATAGCTCTTTTGTAGAGATAATAATATTCTCTTATATGCATTATCATATAGAAAGATTAGAGCACTCAATCATTTGGATATATAAATATAACCAAATGATATACTACTTATGAATAGTAAGTATTCTAATAGTAAGATAATAGAATGTAAGATAAAAATAATCGGTAAGATAAAACAGAATTTACCCCTAAGTCGATAGTGAATATCCTATATGGATGTGACACATTATGATATGTTATGGACTGTTAGCTTATTGGAGCTTTGTAATTTTATATAGTTTGGGAGTGCAACTCTAAGCTTTTAGCAGAGTAGTGATAAAGTTGATAATTATAAAATATGTATATGGGATATAGTTATTTTATAATTATAGGAGCTTGATCTATATATGTCTATCAGGTCCTCTTTATAAGCTCATTAAATTATTAGATTGGTTGAAATTCGATAAGAGTAGATTTAATAATTGATGTTAGTTCTTGGTTAAATTAATTTTGTAAATTAATTCAAGATAAGCATGTTGAATTATTTGGATAATATTTTATTTACTATGGGATTATCTATATATGACTGCTTTAACAAGATAACTTCTCTATTGGGTTATTAAATTAAAACTGAGGCTATATCTTAGATTCTAAGGTGAAAATAAGATATTCTGAGGATTCCAAATTATTGTACGGTCGGCAGGTCGATAGGTTAGTTTGGTAGGCCAATCTCCCAAATCAGCATGCCAAACATACGATAATCAGTATATACATTTTTGATGCATTTTTTATTAGAAGTTGATCCAGATTCAAATTTTGAGGCCTAATCTGATAAGGTTTAACCCTAGATTCGACCACTATAAATACGGGGTGAGTTTTCTTTGTTATTTAGATCATTTGAGAAGCATAGAGTGAGTACTCTAGTGAGAGAAACTCTAAAACTCCTTGAGAGCTATTGTTCAAAATTAGGAACCTTAGCTTTAGGTTTTCTCAAGTGATTGGAAATAGAGTCATAGGAGGAAAAGTTATATGATATGTGACCACTCAGACTTAGATCGTGGATAGAGCATTGCAAAGAAGACTAGTTGGTTGAGACTCTTCTGAAACGTTCTTCACTTCATATATTCTTGCTACTTTCGGTATACAAACGAAGTTATTAAAATCTGCCATTAAGTTATATATTTAGCATGTTAAACTTGTGTTTTAGAAAATACTTTGATTTAAAATTTTTAAAATTTTGCTACGCATTGATTTCCATCAATTGTTATCAGAGCCAGGATTTTATGTTGATTTTATATGTTTATGATCATGCTGTATATATGGATTATGTGATCTTATTTTATTCTCTCATATGCTTGAATTTAATTTTTAGAGAGTTTGCACTCTAAGATTTCTATCTAATCATATGTTGTCATGAGATTATATGGCAAATGTTTATTAATTAATTATGGTTGATTAAATTTATATTTTAATTAATTACTTTTTGCTGGTTATGGTTCCTTAGAGGCTAGAATGTGTATCTAGGTTTTTCATATAATTAAATGACGGTCTATCATCGTCTTCTAGGATTTGTTTTTTAATTTAATTTGTAAAATTTGTATTAAAATAATTATTCAAAGTAAAGATGGATCTAGAAGATGGAGATGATCGAAGTTTCATTGTTTTTCTATATTTATAAATTTTTATGTTTTTGAATTGTTGAAAATAATTTTTTATTATTCTTGGCAGGCCGAATCTTTTGGGTTGGCAGGCTGATAGTCACAGATTGGCAAGCTAATATGAAAGATCAATAGGCCAGCAGTAGGGCAGAATAGTTTTCAAAAAAGGTGTGCTTTTTGGTTTAGATTTTTTATTTTGTTTTTGAGACAATTTTGAGAAACATGAAATTTTTATGATGCCTAGAAACATACCACCTTTGATCTATAAGAGATTAAAGAATAGAAAATGGATGCCATATGAAGGAGGATTAAAAAAAAAGATACAAGATGAAGAATTAAGAATATGTTTCAATTGATCTTTTATAATCTTTATTTTCTTTTCTCTAGGATAAAACCATGATATTATGGCTATTTATTATTTTGCTAGTAGCTTTGCATGTTGCTTGCTTGTCTCCATTATAATATGATCTGCCATGTATGTTGATAACACACTATATAGAATAGGGAGTGCCATTTATTAAAAATTGTTCATGCATGTTAACGTAAAACCTTGACTTTTTAAAATATTGAGTAGGAGAAGGTTTTCGAAGAGAGGACCTATGATCTCCATCGTTAGTTCATATGTAGCACATGGTAATTCCGACCTTTAGGAAGGGATTTATATGTACCGAATTGAATCTCCAAAGTGATAATTTATTTTAGCATGATTTATCATAATATACCCCTAGGTCGCTATTATAAATCATGGATAATATAGTTGAAATGATAGTTATACACTCAAGATTAATTTTGTTATAAACCTCCTGTAGAGGCTCTATTAATGAAATTAATGGCTAAAGAAAATGATTATTAGTATATGCTAGATCAGACGGGTCTTGAGTGGCATATACTAATCGAAAGGGATCTTTGCTCCTAATTGAATTTATCAAGCCTCCCTTGGGCGGCTTGTTGAATTCTGAGTTGGGAATTATTGATGTAAGGTTGTGATATTTTCATGGTTTTGGCACATAAACACAATTGTATGCTTACTTGTTTATGTTATCTTACTAAACTATTGTAGAATGTTTGCTTATATTTGGTATATAAATCTTTATTGTAGATTAAAATATCTAAAAATGCTTTATCTTTGATACTCGATAAGGACATGTTAATAGGTAAGGATTATACTAATTGGAAATGGAACCTAAATATCATCTTATCCTTTGAGAAAGTGAAATTTATGCTAACCACACCATGCCCTCTTGCACATACTGGTGAATCCACTAATGAACAAATCCAAGCATATAATTGCTTGAAGGAAGCTGATGTTCAGGGCCACTGCTATATCATGGCTAGCATGAATAATATGCTATAGGCTTAATTGAAGATTATAAGACTAGTCGGTAGTTCTTGGACAATCTTGATGACATGTTTGGAGGCCAAGCCTTGACAAAGCAGCAAGGGGCTCTTCGAAAGCTCCTCAACTACAAACAAAGACCGAAGACTCTTGTAAATGAGCATATTATGCTAGTCATGGGTTACCTCATTAAGGCTCAAACCTATGGAACTAACATAGATGCTAAGTCATACATGACTATGGTTTTTGAGACTCTACCTAAGGAGTTCATCCTGTTTAGAGCTTCATATAACTTAAGCAATAGACAAGATGTAACCTTAATTTAGCTGATGAAGTAGTTACAAGAGTTTAGAAATCTGATCAAGGAAGCTCCGGCTGGTAGCGAGGCAAACTTTGAAGCTACATTTGGTTCCAATCCTAACTCTAGGAATGGAAAGGAGCAGAGGGCCAAGAATAGAAAATTTTCTATTCCGACAAAAGGCAAGGATAAGAAGAAAAATAGAGAAACCTGAGGAAACTTAAATGTTTTTTTTTTTTGTAGGAAGGTTGGGCACATAAAGAAGAATTGCAAGGACTTCGTAGGTGGGAACTTCTAGTCATTGAGACTTGTTTAGTCAAATAATCAAGTGACACTTGGGTCATAGATTTTGGAGCGACTAACCATGTCTGTGTTTCTCTAAAGGGATTCAAAGAAACCAAAAGTTTGCTACATGAGCACTTCACTCCTCAGATGGGCGATGGATCCTTAGTGTTGGCTGAAGTGGTAAGAGTTATCCATCTTTACTTTGATAATTATAAGACTTTGGTTTTGAGAGATTGTTTTTATGTTCCTAAACTTAAAATTCGCTTGTTTATTTAAAGACTCTTATTTAGTTTATTTAAATAATAAAGTTATGATTCATAAAAACAAAACTTTCATCTATAGTGGATGGATGCAAAACAATCTATATTTGATCAAACCTAAAATTGACTTACTACTGAATATTGGGGTTCATGATAAGTCTAAAATACTTAAAAGTTCTCATTCTAATAAAACTTATCTTTGGCATTTGCGATTAGGTCATATTCGCTTGAATAGGATTCAAAGGTTGGCAAGGGATAGACCTTTTAGGCATTTAAAGATGGAATTTATACCACAATGTGAATCTTGTTTGGAGGGCAAAATGACCAAAAGTCCATTTAGGGCTAAGGGCAATAGGACCGAAGGGGTTCTACAACTTGTGCATAGTAATTTTTGTGGTCCCATGAACATCAAGGCACGTGAAGGATATGAGTACTTCATTACCTTTGATAATGATTACTCAAGATATGGGTTTGTCTACCTAATCCATCATAAAAGTGAAACTTTTGACAAGTTTAGGGAGTTTTGGGTTGAAGCAGAGAAGTAATTAAGTAAACACATAAAAGTACTTCGATTTGATCGTGGTGGAGAATACCTCTCTAATGAGCTCTTGGAACACTTATAAGAGAATGGGATAAATCCTATTTGATTACGCCGAGTACTCTGCAGCAGAATAGCGTAGCTAAGAGGAGAAACAGGACTTTGTTGGACATGGTTAGGTCCATGATGAGTTATTCGACATTGCTTTTTTCCTTTTGGGGAGATGCACTACAAACTGCATGTTATCTTTTAAACGATATGCCTTCAAAATTAGTTCCTAAAACTCCTCATGAGTTAGGGATAGGTAGGAAGATATCCTTAAACCATATTCAAATATACTGCCCATGTCCTGTACAATAGAGCAAACAAGTTGAAAGCATGTTCAGAAGTTTCTATGTTTATAGGATATCCAAAATGGAATAAAGGGGGTTATTTCTATAACTAGAAAGAAAATAAAGTCGTGGTTTCAACAAATACAACATTCCTTGAGCAAAGTTACATGAACAACTTTAAGCCTTGTAGTAAAGTAGTATTTGAGGAGTTAGTGAGTAATTTGATCACTCCGAGGGCTCTGATTGAAACCAATCAATGTTTATAGGATGTTGATTTAAAGCTCTACATAAAAGCTATAAAGACTGAGATGATGTCTATGGAGACTAATCATGTCTGGGAATTTGTGGATCTTCCTGAAGGAGTAAAACTATAGGGTGTAAGTGGATCTACAACAAAAAGAGAGGAGTAGATGAAAAAGTCAAAACCTATAAGGCTAGACTGGTAGCAAAAAAATACATGCAAAAGGAAGAAATCGATTTTGAGAAAACCTTTTTGTCTGTATCCATGCTTAAGTCCATCCATATTCTCTTGTCCATAGTTGTTGCTCTTGACTACGAGATTTGACAAATGAATGTCAAGACAACTTTTCTGAATGGCTATCTTGATGAGTCCATATATTTGGTGTAGCTAGGCGTGTTCAATGCTAAAGGTCAAGAGAGCAAGGTCTATAAGCTACTAAAGTCAATTTATGGACTTAAGCAGGCTTCCCATTCTTGGAGCATAAGATTTGGTCAAGTGTTCAAGACTTATGGGTTCGAACAAAATATGGACAAACCATGTATTTACAAACACATTAAGGATGGAAAGTTAGTTTTTCTATTGCTCTATATAGATGACATTCTGCTAATTGGTAATGACATTGGAGCATTGTCGATGGTCATATTAGGGTTAACCAAGTAGTTTGACGTAAAGGACATGGGTGAAGCTAATTATGCTTTAGGTATCCAAATCTTTTAGGATAGAAAAAACAAAATGATAGCTTTATCCCAAGCTACATACATAGATAAAATTCTCAAGAAATATGCAATGAAGAATTCGATGAAAGGTAGGCGACCATCTAGGTTTGAATTTCTATTTCTAGGAAAGACTCTTTAAGTCTAATGAAGACAGAGAATACATGAAGAAGGTGCCTTATGCGTTGATCATGGTTAGTCTTAGGTATGCGATGCTTCACACACGATCGGACATTTGTTATGCATTCGGGATAGTAAGTCAATTTTAGTTGGATCCAAGACCGAACCACTGGGTTTTGGTCAAGCATATTTTCAAGTACCTGAGAAAAACAAGACGCTATATGCTAGTGTATTCTAGTGAGGATCTAGCACCACTTGGATACACTGACTCGGATTTCTAATTTTATCTAGATTTGAGAAGATCAACTTCTGGTTCTGTGTTTACTCTGGGTGGAGGTGCCATTGTTTAGAGAATTGTCAAGTGAGATTACACTTCAGATTCATTGATAGAGGCCAAGTATCTACTAGCAATGATGCTTTGAAAGAAGCATTATGGCTCCACAAGTTCCCTGGGGATCTTGAAGTAGTTCTTAGTATAGATAAGGTAGTATCGTTGTATTGTGATAACACTATAGTGAAAGCTAATGCTAAGTGTTAGACATGTATGCCCTAAGGAGTAAAAATGTAACATGTTTTTGGCGACATTTTTATCAATAAGGAATTTATTTATTATTCATATGCCAAATCGTTGTCCTCTTTACGTTCATATTTGTTGAATGTATGATAAATAAACAAAAGTCTAAGACTGTTGGTCTAAACCTTTAAGAATTGGGCATATGATGGACAGATTATATGAAAGACACGATTTTGATGGTGATGATCTAAACCATATGTCTGCAATTGAGGAAATAAAGTTGGGCGCTTTATTCATGTAAAGATTGTTATGTTGTCTATATCCCTAACGGGAGATGGTTTATCTTGGCCATCGGAGGAGGACTCTGTGAATAGAAATATTGGCACATTGTCATAGGTGATGATTTGTTAGATCGAGATATAAAGTGAATTGATTTGGATTAATAATTCTGTCTTGGCAAATTGATTCACTTCAGACAATCATATGTATTGTATCTTGATCCTAAGATGAATAATGGGTTCATTTTTTTGACTTATGTCTTTTGATGTACCAAAGGGTGATATCCACATATTAAGTTGGTATGCAGGCCGATACATTGGAGGCATAACTCGCAATAGCGTAGACCTATTATTCATAGATATGGAATCCATAACTCTTCTTTAGGAGTAGTTGATATCCTCTTATGTACGTTATCTTGTGATTGAAAAACTAGAACGCTTAACCATTTGGATATATAGGCGTAATCGAATGGTATACCATCTTTGGATGGTAAGTTTTATGATGGTGAGATAATGGAATGAAAGATAAAAATAATCGAGAATGTAAGATAGAATTTATCCTCAAGTTGATTATGGATAGTCCTATAGGGATACGATATATTATGATATGTCATAGAGACTTAGCTATACGGGGTTCATAATTCTATATAGTTTGAGAGTGCAGTTCTGAGCTTTTAGTGTAGTAGTGTTAGAGTTAATAATTATAAAATGTATATCTAGGATATTAGGTTTCATAATTATCAAGAGCTTGAACTATATAGGTCTATCAGGTCCCTTTTGCTAGCTAATAAAAATCCTATAATGATACGGTGTACTTTTTCAATAATTAGTGACTTGTATCAAATTATCAAATTGGTTGAAAATTCGATAAAATCAGATAATTCATGTCTGTTTATCGTTGAATTAATTTTGTGAAAATTAATTCAAGAAAAACTCGTTGAATTATCAAGATCAGAAAATTCATGTCTGTTTATCGTTTGAATCAATTTTGAATAAATTGATTCAAGATAAATTTGTTGTATTATCAAGAATATTTGTTTTCCTAGAGATTATCTAGATATGACTGTTTTAATTAGATAACTTCTCTATTGGGTTATTTAAATTAAAACTGAGGCTCTACCCCAAGAATCTTGGGTAGGAAATAAATGATTCACAGAGATCATTTTTCATAAGTTTGGTAGGCCGATCTTTAAGTTCCGGCTGTCGATGGAGTAAGTTTGGTAGGCCAATCTGCTAGTTCAGCTTGCTGACCAAGCGAGATAAATATCACGTGTTTTCATGTAGATTTTAACAAATCTTATTCTTGATTTGATTTTGATTTGAATTCTTGAGGCCTTATCTAATCAGACTGACTCCTAGGCCCAACCTATATAAAAGGGGAGTGGGTCTCATAAGTTATTCAAATCAGTTGAGAAATTAAGAATGAGACTCTATTGTGAGACTTTGAAACTCCCTAAGAGCTCTTGCTTACAAATCACAAACACTAGCTTTGGGTTTTCTCAATTGTTTGGAATAAGGATAGTTACCAGGGAAAGGTTGAATGATGTGTGCCCGCGTATACATCGATCATGGATAGAGAATAGTAAAGAAGACCAGTTGGTTAAGGCTCTTCTGGAATGTTACTTATCTTCATGGATTGTAGAGCTTTTCAGGAAACAAGGTTAGTAAGGTCTGGTTAATTTATATATGTAGCATGTCAAATTTGTGGTTTGAAAAATACTTCAAAATAAAAATTTTTAAAATTTTACTATATATTGTTTTTCTAACAATTGGTATCAGAGCCATGGTTTTTACGTAACTTTGTAAGTTTGTGATCATGCTATCCATAAACATTATGTGATCTCGATCTCTTATATGCTTGAATTTAATTTTATAGAGAGTTGGCACTCTTGTTTTCTATATATTTATATATGTTGTCATGAATTATATGATGAATGTTTATTAATTAATTATGGTTGATTAAATTATTATTTAATTATTTGTTAATTATTTAATTTATGCCGACTATAGTTTCTTAAAGATTAGAATGTGTATCTAGGTTTTTCAAGTAATTAGATGGTGGATTATCATTTTCATTTAGGAATTATTATTTAATTTTAAATTTGTAAGAATTTTGTAATTAAATGATCATTTGGAGAAGACGGATGTAGAAGATGGATGATGGAGTTTCCCACATATTTCTTAAGTCTCTAATTTTATGTTTTTAATTTTTTGAAAATAAAATTGATAAATTGCATTAAAAACTATATTTTCTAAAAAGTATGATTTTTGATCAATCAGCATGTCAAACCTCTGGGTCCAGCAGGCCAATGGTCACATATCGATAGGCTGGACTTCAAGTTCGATAAGCCTTCCATGGGGCAGAAATCTGGTGGCTCTAGCGGCAGGCCAAACTTTCAAGTTCAGTAGGCAGTTTTGTCATAACCAGTAGGCCGATATGTAAAGTTCGATAGGCTAGAAGGCTATGACAAGTAGACCGATCACGTAGATCGACATGCTGACAGAGAGTTATAAATTTTTTCTGATAAGGTGCAGTTTTTGATGTAGTTTTGATTTTATTTTTTGGGACAATTCTAATAAATATTAAATTTGGATATGACCAAAAATATGAAGTATTTAATCTATACGGGATTGAAGACTTGAAGATGGACATTAGATGAAGAAGGATACAACTTCAAGATTCAAGGATGAAGAATTGATAATATGTTTTGATTATTCTCTTATAATCTTTGTTTTTTATTTTCTTGGGCGAAACCATAATATTATGCTTATTTATTATTATTTTGCTTGATTGCTTTGCTTGTCTGCATTATAATATAATTTGTCATGTGTATTGATGACATGCCATGTAAAATAGGGAGTACTGCTCATTAAAATTGTTCATCCATGTTTCATAAAATAAAACCTTGATTTCAAAAGAATGAGTGAGAGAAGGTTTTCGAAGAGAGGACCTACGGCCTCTATCATGGGTCCATAGGTAGCACATGATAGTTCTAAACTCTAGGAAGGGACTTTATCATGTACCGGGTTGGATCTCTAAGAGAATAAGGTATTTTAGCCTGATTTATGGTTACATACTCCGAGGTGGTGATTATAAATCATGGATAAAATAATGAAACAATGGTTATACACTCATGTTAATTTTATTATGAACCTCCCCTAGGAGCTTTGTTAATAAAATTGATGGCCAAAGAAACTATTTTTAATATACGTTGGATCATACAGGTCTTGGATGACATATATTAATCAGGAGGGGATCCGTGTTCCTGATTGAATTTAGCAAGACTCCCCTAGGAGCTTGTTGAATTCTGAGTTGGGAATTATCATTGTAAGGTTGTGATATTTTCAAAGTTTCGACACATAAACACATTTGTATGTTTTACATGATTGTGTTATCTTACTAAATTATTATGATATGTTTGCTTATGTTTGGTATATGATTCTTTATTGTAAATTAAAAATGTCTAAAAATGCTTCATTATTGATACTTGACAAAAACTAATTAACTGGTGAGAACTATAATGATTGAAAATAGAACCTAAATATCGTCCTGTCCTTTGAGAAACTAAAACTTGTGCTGACGACACCTTGTCCTCTCGAGCCTATGGGAGATTCCACCAATGAGCAAATCCAAGCGTATGATCATTGGAAAGATGCTAATGATTAGGCTCGCTGCTGTGTTATGGCCAATATGAATAACATGCTGCAAGCTCAACATGAGGATTATGAGACTTTTAAGTAGATTTTGGATAATCTGGAAGACATGTTTAGAGGCCAGGCCTTAACAAAGTAGCAATGGGCACTTTGGAAACTCTTGAACTATAAGCAGAGACCGAGACATCTGTAAAGGAGCATATGATGTTGGTCATGGGTTACCTCACTGAGGCACAAACCAATGGAGCCGACATTAATGCTAAAACTCAAATGACTATGGTGTTTAAGTCTTTGTCTAAGGAATATATTCCATTTAGAGCTACATTTAATTTGAGAAATAGGTCAGCTATAACCTTGACGGAGTTGATGAAATAGTTACAAGAGTTTGAACTGTTGATTAGGGAGTCTCCTGCTAGTGGCGAGGCCAACTTGGTGGCTACCTCTAGTTCCAATCCCAACTCAGGGAATGGAAAGAAGCAACGGGTCAAGAACAGGAAGTTTTCTATTCCTGCAAACTACAAGAACAAGAAGAAGAAGAAAAAGAACCCGAAGAAGATAAAGTGCTTCTTCTAAGGGAAGGTTGGGCACATAAAGAAGAATTACAAGGACTTCCTTTCTAGGGAGATAGGTGTGATCTTCTATATTTAGAAGCTTATTTGGTTGAGGAATCTAGTGACACCTGGGTCATAGATTCTGGAGCAACTAATCTTATTTGTGTTTCTCTATAGTGGTTCAAAGAAACAAGAAGTCTACTGCGTGAAGACTTCACGCTTCAGATGGGCGATGGATCCTTGGTCTTAGCTAAAGCAGTGGGAGACATCCATCTTCATTTTGACAATTATAGGATTTTAATTTTGCGAGATTATTTTTATGTTCCTAAATTTAAAGGAATTTAATTTCTATAGCTTGTTTATTTAAAGAGTTCTATTTGGTTTCTTTTAATAATAAAGTGGTGATTCGTAAAAACAAATCTTTTATCTATTCTAGATAGATGCAAAATAATCTATATTTTGTCAAACTTAAGATGGACTTACTGCCTAATGCTGAGATGAATGATAATAACTCTAAAAGACTTAAAAATTCTCACTCCAATAAGACTTATCTTTGGCATTTGCGACTTAGTCATATTACCCTAAATAGAATTCAAAGGTTGGTAAGGGATGGACCTTTAAATCACTTAATGATGGAATCTATGTGAATCTTGTTTGGAGGTTAAAATGGCCAAAAGACCATAGGGGTTCTAAAACTTTTGTATTGTGATGCTTGCAAACCGATGAACATCTGGGCATAAAAAGGGTATGACTACTTAGTCATTTTTATTGACAATTACTCAAGGTATGGTTTTAAGTACCTAATGCACTACAAAAGCAAAACTTATGACAAGTTCAGGGAGTTTCGAGCTGAAGTAGAAAAGCAATTGGGTAGACCCATAAAGACACTTTGATCCGATTGAGGTGGAGAATACCTTTCTGATGAGTTCTTGAGATACTTATTAGAGCATGGGATTTTATCCCATTTGGCCACACCGGGAACTCCGCAGTGGCATGGCATGGTTGAGAGAAGGAATAGGACTTTGTTAGACTTGGTTAGGTCTATGATGGGTTATTCATCATTACCTTTGTCCTTTTAAGGATTGCACTACAAACAGCATGTTTTCTTTTGAGCAATGTGCCTTCAAAATCAGTTCCTAAAACTCCTCATGAGTTGTGGACAAGGAAAGGACTTCCTTAAACTATATTCGCATATGGGGATGTCCGGCTCATGTCCTGTTTAGGGATGCAAATAAGTTGGAAGCACATTCGTAAGTTTGCTTGTTTGTAGGATATCTAAAAGGGACTAAAGGGGGTTATTTCTATAACCCAAAGAAAAATAAAGTCATGGTTTCAACTAATGCAACTTTCCTTGAGAAAAGTTACATGAACAACTTTAAGCCCTAAACCAAAGTGGTGCTTGAGGAATTGGTAAGTGATTCAATCACTTTGGGGATTCTGGCAAAAACCACTCAAATCAATATAGAAAAACTAAACGAACCCAAACAACAACCTAAGGGGCTTCAGCATAGTGGGAGGATTGGGCGCCAACCTTAGAGGTATATGTTCAATGGTGTGGCTTACTTGGTTGAATCGAATGAACATGACAAGGATTCTTATACTTATGTAGAGGCTATGGAGGATGTTGATTTGAACTTTGGATAGAGGCCATGAACATAGAGATGTAGTACATGAAGACTAATTAGGTCTAGACTTATGGATCTTCCCGAAGGGGTCAAACCCATAAGGTGTAAGTGGATCTATAAGAGGAAAAGAGGAGTGGATGGAAACGTCAAAACCTATAAGGCTAGATTGGTAGCTAAGGGATACATGCAAAAGGAAGGAATCGATTATGAGAAAACTTTTTCGCCTATAGCCATGCTTAAATCCATCTGTATTCTCTTGTCTGTAACTACCACTCTCAACTACGAGATTTGACAGATGGATGCCAAAACTACTTTTCTAAATGCTATCTTGATGAGTCCATTTATATGGAACAACCAGACAGGTTCAAGGTCAATGGTAAGGAGCGTAAGGTTTGTAAGCTACTAAAGTCAATTTATGGACTTAAGCAGGCTTCCCATTCTTGGAACATAAGATTTGATCAAGTGACCAAGACTTATGGGTTCGCACAAAATGTGGACAAACCATGTGTGTACAAACACATTAAGGATGGGAAGGTGGTTTTTCTACATATTGGGAAGGCAGTTTGTCTATTGCTCTATGTTGATGACTTTTTGCTAATTGGCAAAGAAGTTGGGGTGCTGTCATCGGTCAAATTATGGTTGATTAAGCAGTTTGACATGAAGGACTTAGATGAGACTAATTTTGTTCTAGGTATCCAAATCTTTTGGGATATGAAATACAAAATGATAGCTTTGTCCTAGGCCAACTACATAGATAAGATTCTCAAGAGGTTTGCAATGTAGGATTCCAAGAAAGGTGGGCAACCATATAGGTTTGTAATTACTCTTTCTATAAAAGACTCTCTAAAGTCTAAGGAAGAAAAAGAATACATAAAGAAGGTGCCTTATGCTTTAGTAGTGGATAGTCTTATGTATACCATGTTTTGTACCTAACCGGACATTTATTACATGGTCAGGATTGTAAGTCAATTTCAGACGGATCTGGGACCGAACCATTGGGTTGCGATCAAGCATATTTTCAAGTACCTAAGAAGAAATCGAAGGTATATGCTTATGTATTTGGGTGAGGACTTAACTCTTTTAGGATACACTGATTAGAATTTCTAATCCTACCTAGATTCAAGGAGATCGACTTTTGGTTTTGTGTTTACTCTGGGCGGTAGTGCCACCAGTTAGAGAAGTGTAAAGCATAATTGTACTTTAGATTCAATGATGGAGGCCAAGTATGTGGTAGCCAATGATGCTTCGAAAGAGGCAGTGTGGCTCCGTAAGTTCCTTGGGGATCTTGAGGTAGTTCTTGGCATACTAAGGAACTAAGATTTCACAAGAAGAGTAAGCATATTGATCAGAAGTATCGTGTGATAAAGGACTTCATAGAAGGCAGGCATGTCACTGCCTGCAAAATTGCATTAAAGGAAAATTTAGCTGATCCATTTATGAAGACACTTACTAGAAGAGTCTTCGAGAGGCATGTGAAAGCTATGGGGATACATGATTTGTTACATTTACTCACTTAGTACAAGTGAGAGATTGTTAGAAATGTATGCCTTAAGGAGTAAAAATTTAACATGTTTTTGGAGACATTTTTATCAATAAAGAATTTATTTATTATTCATATACCAAATTGTTGTCCTCTTTACATTCATATTTGTTGAATGTATGATAAGCAAACAAAAGTCTAAGACTATCTATCTAAACCTTTAAGAATTGGGTATATGATGGACAGATTATATAGAAGACACGATTCTTAAGGTGATGGTCTAAATCATAAGATCTACAATCGAGGGAATAAAGTTAGGTGCTTTATTCATGCAAAGATTGTTATGTTGTCTATATCCCTAATAGAATATGGTTTATATTGGCCATCGGAGGAGGACTTCATGAATAGAAACATTGACGCATTGTCATAGATGACGATGTATTGGATCAGGATATAAAGTGAATTAATTTGGATTAATAATTCTGTCTCAGCAAATCGATTCACTTTCGGCAATCATATGTATTCTGTCTTAATCCTAAGATGAATAGTAGGCCCGTTGTCTTGACTTATGTCTTATGATGTACCAAAGGATTACATCCACATTTTAAGTTGGTATATAGGCTGGTACATTGAAGGCATGACTCTTGATAGTGTAGGCCTGTTATTCATAGATATGGAATCTATTGCTCCTTTTCAGGAGTAGTTGATATCCTCTTATATACGTTATCCTGTAACTGAAAAACTAAAACGCTCAACTATTTAGGTACATAGGTGTAACCAAATGGTATACCATCTTTGGATGGTAAGTTTTTCGATGGTGAGATAATGGAATGTAAGATAAAAATAATTGGGAAGGTAAGATAGAATTTATCCTTAAGCCGATTATGGATAATCCTATGGGGATACGATACATTATGATATGTCATGGAGACTTAGCTATACGGCCTTCGTAATTCTATATAGTTCGAGAGTGCGGTTTTGAGCTTTTGGCGTAGTAGCGTTTGAGTTGATAATTATGAAATGTATATCTAGGATATTGGGTTTCATAATTATCGAGAGCTTGAACTATATAGGTCCATCAGGTCACCTTTGCTAGCTCATAAAAAATCCTGTAACTATACAACGTACTTTTTCAATAATTAGTGACTTATGTCAAATTATCAAATTGGCTAAAAATTTGATAGGATCAGATAATTTATGTTTGTTTATCGTTGAATTAATTTTGTGAAAATTAATTCAAGATAAACTTGTTGAATTATTGGGATCAAATAATTCATGTCTGTTTACTGGTTGGATTAATTTTGAATAAATTAATTCAAGATAAAGTTGTTGTATTATCAAAAATATTTATTTTCCTAGAGATTATCTAGATATGGCTATTTTAATAAGATAAATTCTCTATTAGGTTATTTGAATTAAAACTGAAGCTCTATCCCAAGAATTTCGGGTGGGAAATGAAAGATTCGTAGGGATTATTTATCACAAGTTCGACAGGCCGATCTTTGAGTTCGACCTATTGATGGAGCAAGTTCGGCAAGCCAAACTGCCAGTTTGGCCTACCGACCGAGTGATAAATAGCTCATGTGTTTTCACACGGATTTTTTTAGATATTGTTCCTAATTTGATTCTTATTCAAATTCTCAAGGCCTTATCTTATAAGACTGACTCCTAGGCCCAACCTATATAAAAAGGGAGTGAATCTCATAAGTTATTCAGATCAGTTGAGAAATTAAGAGTGAGACTTTGCTGGTGAAACTCTAAAACTCCCTAAGAGCTCTTGTTCACAAATCACGAATACTAGCTTTGAGTTTTCTCAATTGGCTGGAAAGAGTGTCTTTGAGGAAAGGCTAAACGATGTGCACCCACACACACACCGATCGTGGATAGAGAATCACAAAGAAGACCAGTTGGTTGAGGCTTTTCTGGAACATTACCTCTCTTCATAGATTGCAGAGCTTTTCGGGAAGCAAGGTTAGTAAGATCTAGTTAATTTATGCATATAACATGACAAACTTGTAGTTTGAAAAATACTCTGATATAAAAATTTTTAAAATTTTGTTGCATACTATTTTTCCAACACTAAGAAATCAAGATTTCATACAAAGAGTAGGCATATTCATCAAAAGTATCATGTGATGAAGGACATCATGATAAGTGAAAATGTGGTATTAAGTTTGATCGTATCTGGGGACATTATTGTGGCGTTCGGCCCGGGCGTACTCCCTCAAGCCTCCATAGGACCCACCTTGCGGGGCCCCCGGACTTATGGCTCTTATTGGTAGACCATCCCCGTGCCGCCCACTGATCCGTACTGTCCCCTCTAGGTCCCACTGGCCCCTCAGGGATTTCTTTCGCGTCCCTCGGGTTCGAACCTCAAACCTCCCTTAAGAGGTTCTTATTTCCATCTCGAGTACCAATTAAGCTAGTAACTTAATTGGTACTCGAGATGGAAATAAGAACCTCTTAAGGGAGGTTTGAGGTTCGAACCCAAGGGACGCGAAAGAAATCCCTGAGGGGCCAGAGGGTCCCAGAGGGGACAATACGGATGAGTGGGCGGCACGGGAACGGTTCACCAATAAGAGCCACAAGTCCGAGGGCCCCGCAAGGTGGGTCCTATGGAGGCTTGAGGTGGGACCCGCGTCTGACGCCACAATCGTATACCTTGCTTATATCTAGTTTTAAAGCCATGAGACCATTCTTTCCCCCTGTTTTCCTTCGAATAGTATGCATCGTTTCAAAACCTGCAATAATATTGTCAGTGATCAAGCGGCCCGGTACAAAGGCGCTGTGTTCATCCGAGATAATGTTATAAAGATAAGTTTTCAACCAATTAGCCAAAGCTTTAGTGATGATTTATACACAACATTACAAAGTCTAATAGCTCTAAAATCTGATACCTTCCTAGGATTTTTTTAACTTCGGTATAAGTGTGACAAAGGTCTCATTTAAGTCTCTCACTGATTTTGGCTATTCAAAACCATGAGACATACCTACATGACATCCGGACCCACAAGCCCCTAGTTTTCTTGAAAGAAGCCTACATGACATCCATCCAGTCTAGGGGCCTTCCGAGCTTCCATAGAAAAGAGAGCATCCTTAACCTCCTCAGCTGAAAATCATGCATCAAGTGCATCAGCTGCCATCAAGGATTTCTAAGATAAATGATTCTTCAGGGAGCAAAGTTGAGAAAATATTACCAAAATAGTTTTCTATTTCCTGTATTATGTCTTCCTATGTCAAAACCTAAGCTCCACTAGTTGTCTGTAGCCCTTTGATCTCGTTCTTGTCTCGTCGTTGTAACGCTTTTGAGTGAAAATTTTTTTTGTTTTTGTCACCTCCTTCTAACCATTTGGCTTGGAACTGTTGCTTCTGATAATATTCTTCTAGCACTAATAGATGGTCTAGTTCTTTCTCCAAGGCCACAATTTGAGATTTCTGATCAACATTCCTAACTTGTTTGTTGAGGTTTAAAATATCCTCCTTTAAAAGCTTGATTTTTTTGGGATTGTTACCAAACACCTGGGCACTCCATATTCGGAGAGCTCTAGCACATTTGTTGAGAGTATTTTTAAGAGCACCCCCATCACCCCCAATGTTGTTCATATACCACGTTGTGAACTCCACATCTTTGTACTCATCTCTGGATCGCCAAAGAGGTTCAAATTTGAAATGTCCCTTGCCGCCATACTTATCATTCTCCTCCTCACCTGAATCATCAAGGATCACATGTAAAACTCTACGATCAGATCCATGGAAATCTCTATGGTGCACCCGGGACTAAGGGAACATATCTTTCCAATCAGAGTTCCCTAGACACCTATCCAATCATTTCTATATGTTCGCGGGATGAACTTGACCATTATTCCACATAAATGGGAATCCTTGGAATCCTAGGTCTTGCAAGTCACAGTCCTCCACAATTTCCAAGAACTCAGTCATGCTTCTATATACTAATGTATTTCCTCCCACCTTCTCCGAGAGGTGAAAGATTTCATTAAAGTCCCCTAGATCATCCATGGTAGGGTGTACAAACCTTGAAGATGCCGTAAAGTTCCCAAGAATGATGTCGTTGAGCTTTTTTTGGATAGCCATAGAACCCCGTGAACTGCCACTGTGCTCCATGCTGTGGGTTAACAAAACAATCAATGTAGTATCTTGAGAAGCTTTTGATGTTTACCTCCCATTCCTGCCTCCATAGTAGAAGTAATCCACCACTCTTTCCCATGCAGTCAATGTGAAATCCCCTCTCAAAGTTCATCTTTCTTTCATAAATTTCGCTGCTCTACCTTTAAGTCTTGTTTCGGATAAGAAAACTAGTGTGGGTTTATAACTCTAGATAAGAAACCGAAGCTTGTTGAACACCCAAGGGTTCCCCAGACCACAGACATTCCATACAGTGACATTCATTGGCTCCAGCAGGGTTGCTCTGCAACCTCCACCAAAAAAGATAGAGTGTTTGTGACATTGTCAAGTATCCTCGTATGCTTGGGCTTATCCTTAGCATCTTCAGGAACAACATCAGACTTTCTTTTGCCACCATTTCCCTCGTCTCCCCCCACATTAAGGCATGTTGTGGAGTTTCTCTTCGGTGCTTCTTTCTTTAAACTGGTCTTCCTTCGAATCACCACACTTTCATAAATACCTATTTTCTCGTCCGCCCTCCGTGTGTTTACCTTGGAAGCACCACATCTAGGGCCCGTCCCAAAATGAAAAGGGACTGTCACCTGTCCAAATGACATTGGTTCAATGACCTTTGGGAAGGATCCGTGAGATGCTCCAATATCCAACGTCATTGTCAAAAAAGATGAGGAGTCGCCTAAGTTCTGACTAAAAACTAGAGTAGACTCCCCTTTACTTTTCTTGGCGTTCTTATTAGTCTTGGGGAAGCATGCAACGCGCAATGCTTAAGGATATGTGGGGTCACCTCCTCATAGGTTTTGTTATTTAAAGAAACATGGTCAGAGAGCTTTTCATAGACATGCCAACAATGATACCCATCATTTTGAATACTTGGCCTACCAACATAATCCACCGCGTTTCCACCTTGTCCTCCATTGGATGTATGTTTATCCATATTACTACTTTCTCCATTGTTGTCATTATTGCCATCCCCACATTTTCTGCTCCACCTTTAGACGAAAAAAATCCTTCACTTTTGTCTTTTTGAAAAAGCTGTCTCCCCTTAGGCCCATTGGCATTAATTACTAGCTCATAACTCCTCACACATGGTCCAAAATCCCCAAAATCTGGGACCCTTTTTGAGTTTTGAAAAGTCTTCTATGTGGTTTTGTTTAATCCCGTGAAGTTTACCGGCCTTGTGCTGTAAACCCGTCTAGCCGGCAATGTTGTAGCAAACGCATCACCAATCATCGCAGTGACTTTAAGGTCTGTCATCATTATTATTTGCATCATCTCATCACTCGCGCCGCTTCTCATAGGAACCGAAGGACTTGGAGGCTTGCTCTCATCAACTTTTTGAGGCGGCCCATGACGGCTCTACCTTTTTTCCGGTCTAGATGCCCTCATCCAACTACCATAGGGAAGTAGAGACATATCTTTCAATCCCATGATACCAGGAACTCCACACGCTGGGAATCCATGCCCTAGTCTCCCGCATCCATGGCAAAAATCTGAAAGTTTTTCGTATTTCAGCTCTGCCCATATACACAATCCATTGTCACCCCATCTGACTTTAACACACCTACATAGCGGCTTATTAATATCCAAACACACCCATACCCTAATAAACTATCCAATACACCCGCCCTCTCCGTCCTTCTGCACCGCTACAGTAGTACAAAGAATATCTCCGATTATCTTCCCCACTTGTGGGATTTTGCCTTCCCAAGGTAGACCGTGGATTTGAACCCAAAACTTACAATAACAGAAGTCTTCACCTTTGACCATATCTCCTATGTTAACCGGTTTTAGTAAAACTAACCCCTTGTCAAAGATCCATGGTTCAAGTTCTAGGACTTGGTCTCAATCCTTCACATTATCAAAAGAAAAAAAAAAAAAGAAAATATCACGGGCCACTTCTCTCAACTTAACCCCCTGAACTTTCCAAACATCAATTAACATGAATTGAAAGGACTGTTTGTTGTAGGGTTTGTTTGAGAAGAGTTTCCCTAGCAGCCCGCTTCTCATCTCCTTTCAACTCACCTCCAGAGTAGCATCATCAATCCATGCAACCTCCTCTTTTTCTTCTTCTATTGAGAAAGTCTACCATCGTCCTCTCACATCCTCTATATTTGCAACCTGCTTCCAAACCGCACCGTCCTAGAGGGGAATGTATAGATGAAAGGGATAAAGAAAATAAAGAAAAGAAAAAAGGAAGAGGGAGGAAGAAGAAATAAGTGGAAAGGGAAGGAAAAAGGAAACAACAAGGAAACAACAACCCCACATAAAGGAGGTCGTCGCCTCTCACGAACTCGAGCTTTGGAACCAAGGAAGTTCTAAGCCCTAGCGGAGAGTCTCACTCAATTATTGTTTTTCTCAATGGATTCTCATACGTTAAAAAAAAAAAAAAAAAAAAAAAAAACCTTATTGATGGGATACAATTTTAGATATTAGATTAATTTTCTAACAATATGATATATGACATCCACATTAAAAATTTACAATGCACAAGACATAATCGTTTTCAATTATAAATCAAATAGTTAAAAGATTAACGAACAGCTAAAATAATTGTTCCTACCTGTAGAGAAAAACAAAATAGTTCTTAGCATATTCTTAATGATCATTATGTCGTTAACAAAATTTATCATTCCTTGACAGAAAAAATTAAGGACCACAGTTCTGGTGTTGTTGCCACTTGATTTTATTATCATTATAAGGTATTCACTAATTTCTTTTTCCCTTTGGTTTGTAATTTACTAATTTAGTTTGAATAATGGATTATTAAATGTGCCAATAAGATAATTATTTTTTAGGGGATTAAGATAATTTCAATACACTATATAAATTCCATTAGTAGAAGGGGAAAGAATGTACAACTCCTTCCGAAATAATTTTGTGATGCAGAAGTACCGGAGTTGTATGTATGTATGTATGTATGTCGAGGATGTAACATCGATTGCGGGTAAATTCTTTTACTTTTAAGTTGGGTAATGATATGGCTGGTGCTGCCTCATTGACCGACATTATAATAAAATTTGAGACTTTAACAAATTGTTTAAGTATTTTTATTATTTATCTCCTGTTTATATATTCAAATATTAAATTTGAATAACATGGCAAACAAATAGTAAAAAGATAGCCAATGAGAAAAAAAAAAAAAAAGGGACAGTGAGTCTAAATTCTAAATTGGTAACATATTAATAGTACTAAGTGCCTTGATCAAAATATATAATCGTAAATTTTGATTTGTTGGACTTGCATTGACATCAATTGAAAAAATGTACAGGAAGACTAGCTCTGTTGAAAGAGATTGGTTTTGACTCGTTTAGGTTCTCCATCTCGTGGACGAGAATACTACCAAGTAAGTTAGTTGTGTAAACTATGTCAGTGATGCCACGTTGTTAGTTGATAGTTGCCATAACTTTTGTGAATCAATTACCTAATTAATTTTGATTTAAATAGGAGGGAAAATAGCTGGAGGGGTTAACAAGGAGGGAGTGCGATTCTATAACAACCTCATAGATGAGCTTTTATCTAAGGGTTAGTATCATTAATAACCTCAAATTTTCTTGTATTTGAACTTTAGTATGGCTCTTAATTAATTAAGATTTCATTTAATTTGTTTAAGCAGGTATAACACCTTTAGTGACATTGTTCCATTGGGATTCTCCACAAGTCCTTGAAGATGAGGATGGTGGATTCTTGAGCCCCAATATTGTGTAAGATATACGTGAACATTTGAACTCATGAAATCAACTAATTAAATGTGAACTACGACTATTAGTAGTTTTTGTTGATAATAATTAACGATTAATATCGATCTTAATTCGTAGGAATGACTATCGAGACTATGTGAACTTTTGCTTCAAAGAATTTGGCGACAGAGTAAAGCGCTGGATTACTTTCAATGAACCAAATTTTTTTGCTCGTTACGGGTACGATATTGGGATACACGCGCCCGGTCGATGTTCGAAATATGTCAAAAATTGTACGAAGGGGAACTCGGCAACTGAACCATATGTGGTGGTACACCACATTCTTCTTGCTCATGCAACGGCTGTCAAATTGTATAGAAAGAAGTACCAGGTTAGTGATTACACCTTTCTCACCATTTTGTTAACCTTTATGCAAATTTCAGTGACATGGAATTTGTTGGAAATTTTAAGAACTGATATTGGGCAATAAGATGCTGGGGAATTAGGTACTCCTAATTCTCAAGAGCGCAAGAACGAATAATTATAAAAAAGAAATTGAAGAAAAGAAGAAAAGAGACACCAAATTTTTATACAGGTTCGTCCAAATTTGAAACGACGTCCTGTTTTTGGCGCTGCAAATCCCATTATGATGAAGGAGATTACAGATTACAACAGAAATTTATCACACACTCTCAAATAATGTTTCCCAAATCTCTCTTCTATCTAGCACCCTTTATGGGAATTTTTCTCTCTCCACAATGGAGCTCTCGAACTCCAAAAATAACGCCTCACACAAAATAATGCCACTCTCTCAACAACCTTAGCCACCTTATGTCTATTTATACCCCAAAGAAGAGAAAAATAGCAACTAATAAGAAACCCTAGTAGTTTTCCCTTTTTGTGCCTTTAAAACACGACTTTTGAACTGAACATCGTGCAACACAGCATCTTGGCGCCGTGGTGCTCGAAACGAGCTCTGCAACACTCACCTGCTAGCACCGCAATGCTCTTCTGCCAATGCCACGGCGCTGCTTTGCTACCCACAGGCACTGCAGCGCCCAACCTTGGTGCTGCAGCGCCTAGAATCTGCCTTTCCTCTCCTTTTTTTCTTCCTTTTGCTAGGTTGTTGACTTGATTTGACTTCACACCTACAACAATCTCCCACTTGGAGACTAATCAATCACCATGTATCTACTATAGCAGCAACGACTTCTCACGTCACTAGTACAAAATGTGGATTCCACGACGGTCAAAAAACCATCGTGGAAACCTCTATCGTGGAATATGATCGACTTTTCATGACGGTTTTTTACCGTCGTAGAATAGATTAATTTGGCGTGCGTGGGTAGGTGAACTGTAATTTTTCACGACGGTTTTTGTGCAAAACCGTCGTGGTAGCTAAGGATACCACGACGGTTTTTCACAAAAA
>CAMOHE010050572.1:0-33961 GCA_946598075.1 Artocarpus hirsutus | reverse complement strand
TAAAAGCTGTGACATTGTACATATTGATAATAAATAAATAAAGTGACATTTATAATTATTTTGGTTACTTATATGTATTATGAATACATTTATAAACATCAAGAAAATTTCATGATTATATATGTGACGATAAATTTAGCATATAAGTGTTATATACTTAGGGATAAAATTTATAGATAATAGTCTAAATAGTCTGTAATAATTAATGAAAGTTTGGGATCTTTAATTAAATATTACAAGTACGGTCCAATCTCATTTAGAATGAAATAGTCATTATTCGAACTATTAATATAGAGACATTGGATCGAAAGTATTTTATATAATGAGATTATATAGGATTGGACCAGATAAATTATGAATCTTTAATAATCATCCGTTAGAAATAGAGTATTCAAATTTATCACTATGATTATCATATATTTGACAGTCTTAATCCTGAGTATTTATTAGATTCCTATTTATGATATTATATTTTTTGATTTGCTTGGTAAGATTTGTTTTAGCACAGATCATAAATTAGCATCTTGAAAACATAATGTAATAAATGGCTGGGAATAATATTATACAGATATGGAATCCATTCTTTCCCTGTGCAAGTTAGAAAAATAGTTCTCTTGAGTGATAATTTGAGGTTTGAACAGTAGAGCGCTCGTTCATAATAAGATTATAAATTAATTATTCATTAGAGGATTATTGAAACTCAAGGATAATGATATAATAAGAGAGGTAAATGGAAATTGAACCTAGCTCTTATTATGAACTATTTATGGAGGATTGACTTATATGTAATGATTATATAAATGGACTACTCGCTTATTTTCTTTGAGTAATTTCACTATAATCTCAAGAATTCAGTTTTAAGTTTTTAGTGGAATAACACTGAAACTAATAAATTTTACACATTAATCAAAGAGTTTAATTAATTGTCAAATTTATTGGAGCTTGGGTTATAGGCCCGTAGGTCCCCAATACCACTTCTGTAACACTATATTGGATTTATGCGTATAATGAATTATACATATTTAGTTTAGAATTATTGAATTATGAATTAATTATTTCATACTTGAATTATTAATGTGACATAGAAAAATGTTCTCTATGGCACATAATGTAATGTGATAAAAGTTGTCACATTTAACTGAGCATTAGTTAATTAATTTTAAAATCTATTCTTAAATAAATGTGATTTATTTTTAAATTTGAATTTAGATATATATATATATATATATATATATATATGGTTTTGAACCAAATCTTTTTATATATAAGGTTTTATAATATAGTAATATATATATATATTTAAAAAAAAAACAAAACGTGAACTTCACGCTTACATGAAGTTCATGTTATATATATATATTAAAAAAATAAAATAAAAAAAAGTGAAAAGGAAGTTTATGTTTTCGTTTTTGTAAACGTAACTTCTTTATATATATATATATATATATATATATTAAAAGTGAAACTTTTTTTTCAATTCATTTTTAGAAAAAAGGGAAAGGAAAAAAGGTAAGAATCATGTAAAACATATATTTTTCTCATATATCTGATATGGTGGTTATTTTAAATTTGAAATTAATTAAAAAATTACTAATGGTTCAGATATAAAAAGGGAGAGATAACAGTTATCTCAAAAAATATTTCATTCACGTAACTTTTGCAAAACACTCAGAGAGAAAAACTGAGTTCTTCTCTGAAAAAAAAAGTTTGTTATCTCATGTGTTAAATACATAGTAGATTCAGAAAAGTGTGAGGAAAATTCATTCTTGCAGTTTGACGCCCACTCATCTTTCCATTGGTGTGGAGGCTTGGATTGGAAGATTATAGTGTCAAAAAGGAAAGCTAGGATACCTTGATAGTCTTCAAAAAAGTATGTGAAATTCCCAAAGCTTTCTATTATTAATTAAAATTATATATCTATTCTTGATGAACAAATTTTTCAAAAAATTTTTGTTTGTCAACGATCCGTTCCTTTCGCTGCGTTTCATATTTTAATTCCTACAAGAGAATGTGTGGAATTGGCAATCAAATGGCTTCACTAATTGGATTCTTGAGTCGAATGCAATAAACATGGTATGCGTGGTTCTTGATTGCCCGATTCAATTTCTGAAAGTAGATATCATCGATGGTGTTAGAAAAGCTATAAGTCTTGCATATAGCAACTTTGTTTGCTACGTTTCCCATGAAGAGAATAATATAGCCCACTATCTCGCAAATTATGTATTTATGTTATCTAGTTTAATGACGGATTGATGCAATTCCTTTGTGCATTGGCCCTTTTGTTCTGGCTGATGCTCTTCTATATATTTCAATAAAATTCAAACTTCCTTAAAAAAATTCAATTCATAGAGATGTGACAACTGATAATTTAATTACCTCTATTTACCTAATTTTGGAGATCAGTTAGGATGTATAAGACACATGTTATCATGCAATTGACTAAAATCTAACAAGACAGATTTATAGGTTGTTCGGGAAGTATGATTAAAATTATGGTTGTGGTTTAAAGCACTGTAACATATGAGGGTTTTACATTGTAGCAACTTTTTACTTTTTACTGTAGCATGTGAAAGCTTTACACTATTTAGTAATTACAACTACGATTTTAACCAATATTGCTAAACACCCTATTAGATCATCTAAAATTTGAAAAGTCAAGCTTTGAAAGGTGCAAAAGATGCTTTTTAGTTACCATTATATAGGAGGTTGAGAAGCAATCTAGGCCACTGAAATAGTGTTAAAACGTTAAAGCTATATCATACATTAAATTTTTTTGGAAAATGTTAAAGGGCGAAATTTTGCTCATGCTAAATTTTAACATTGGCGTAATATCACATATTAAAGACATTTTTTTTAAATGTTGAAAAGTAAAATCTTACTCATGCTAAATTTTAACATTAGTGTAATATCATATACCCTTATTAGAGATGCTCTAATTTTTAATTGAATTATATACATATATATATATATATAAGTGTGGTTTTAATGGTACTATTGTCAATGGATATTGTTATTATTAACCGTCTGATATAAATTTAATGGTTGTAATCAAGTGGATGGTTGACTAAAAAATTTTATGATAATTAATGAGGTTAAATTCTTATTATTTTACTTTATTAATTGTTATTAAAATATACCCTTATTAAAAAGGTAATTATTAAAAACGTAACTATTAAAAACTACTCTATATATATATTTGTAAAGGGGTACTACCATCTATCCGGATTGAAGTTCCCTCCAAATTTTTTTAGCCCTTGAGACTGATTCTAAGGGTGAGATCATCCCAAGGGAAAGAAGGATACCATGTGACTTGTATTTGGCATTATCCAGTTAACCTACTGGCTTTAATTAAAAAAACGGCGCCTTTATCTTTTTTATTAATTGATGGCATCCAATCCCATGTGACGCTTACAAGGGAAGGACAAAAACATATACAAGAAGCAACGACTAAGATCGCGTCTGAGGTGAATCACATAGGTGCTGAAAAGATTTGGACGCGTGTCCCATGAAGATTGGGTCACTAAAATAAGCTCATGTGACCAAGTGCAAAGGAACAGACGAGAGGGGAACATATAGGGCCTATAAATGACTTTCGCAGGTAGAGGTCTTGGAGTGGCTTTTACACTCACGAAATAAGCCGTGTGAGGAAGACGTGCACGACGGCTGGGGAGTTGTGTTTAGCACGCACCGATATTTGTATTTTTGCGAGTAAAGAGAAGACACGTTTGTTGAAATTTGTATTTTTAACCCCAAATTTGAGCTTTATTTGACATTTTGCTTAATTTTTGCATTGTTTTTCAATTTACTGATAGATAATTAATTATTTAAGAGACTTCATATTTATAAAAATTATATAAATATTTATTTTTAAGCTAAAATAATTTAAAGCACGTGAAACTCACTAAAAAACATATCAAAGAGATTTTTCATATATTAATTAAAATAGCTATTCAACATACAAATGTTATAATTAAAGGATTTTTAATGACAATAAAAATAGAAAATGATTATATTTATCCTTATAAAATATACTTTTTTATGCGTTCAACTACCAGAAAATTTTTGCCTTGTATTGATGTCCATTATGAAAAGCTGATACCAATGAACAATGTCATGAGACCATATTGCAAGCCAATTGCTACTTACACTAGAATCTTTGACTATTCCTCTGACTTTCAACTCAACAGCAACGATCTTGATGTGTTGTATCATCCATCTTACTAACTCCCTTAACTTGTCTCCTATCATCCACCAAAAAAATAAAAACAATGGGATCTTAGATAAAAAATCCTGTCTTTTATGACAAAAAACCGTTACTCCGCCATTACAATTTGTGTGTAATATACTGCAATTTAATTATTGCGCAAGTCTAATATCAGTCAACAATTCCACTCGTCACATAAATGGCACAAAAAATATTTTGATTTTTCTAGCAATCACATAGACAACAAAAGTTACTTATTATCGCAATGCATGTTACGTTCCATATCACTGGTGTTACGTGGTCGTTTCAACCTGCCAATCCATCTATATTAATTAATAAGAATATCCAGACTAAATGGTGCAAAAAAATTATTTTTTTACCACTTATGTGTAGGGACAATAAAAGTTATGTATCTTGGCAATGCAAGTTATGTCTGGACATTAATGGGTTACGTAGTCGCTTTCACCTATCAATCTATACATGTTAATTGACATGAATACCCACAACATATTTAACTATTTGCCACTTATCCAAGTCAACCACTAATACCTACTTGTAGAAGCAGGTTGCAATGCAATTAGTTTAACAAAACAATAATTCTAATAAAGCCACCTAGGACAATTAACACTTATTAAACTAAATTATTCTATCTAACCCCACTTAATCCTTTGGATAAAACCTCCAGTAAAATCCTGTTGTCGCATGTCGTGTTTGTGTCAGTATGATTACAACACGACACGATTAGGCTGAACATGAACACGACACGATTAATAAACATGCCAAAAATGTAAACACAAACATGACCCACCTATGGCACGTGTAATACGGCATGACATGATTAACATGATTACTAAGTAACAGTTGACACGATAACAATACGTATATGACATGTTTATGACCTGGTTAACTAAAAATTAAAAAAAAAATAAAAAAAGCCAATGAAGAAAATTAATAAAAACACAATATCTAATTAATATTAACCTACTACAAATATTTCAAAAATTTTTATTTTTAAGTTTAAATATATTATAAACGGACGGGTCATGTCGTGTCTGTTAGTAATGTGCCCTAGGCCAATTACGTAATGACCACATATTGACTTCATTACATTTGCATTTTATTAATAAAGAGGCATTTTCATTATTTTTTTATTTTAATTCCATAAATAGTTAATTCTGCCTAAGGTCATCAAGTATGTGACCTGATAGTAAAACTCTTAAGTGAAAATTGAATTATATTCTAAATTATCCCTAGTCGGTCATTATTATTGAGATAATAATAAATGAAGGCTAGTATGAAGTTTGACTGATGATTATGTTTTACTAATCATGTGTATGAGATACTAAGTCAACTCATAGATACATATTTGAGAAATGATGTATTGGATCGACCCACTATGAGAATACTACATGGATAATTGTCATAAGTGATTTTCATCACAATAGTATTATCCTAGTCCTCTGATATGAAATCACTATGGTTTCCTATATGACAAGTTCTATATTTTGACACAATCTAATATTATCTTTAACAGGATGATGGAATGGATAGTTGTTGGATATAAAGTGAATCATGTGAGGAATGTGAGTGATTAAAAAGGAATTTGTCCCTCGTTTATTATGAGAAAGATATCTATGGACCCATCGATAAGTTAGACTGAAGTAAAATGTATGGCCATACTGGAATGAATTGATAAGGGTTATTAATATCAGTCTACTCAAGATTGAAAAATAATATGATTGAATAGTATAAGGATGATATAAACTATGCATTATGTTCAATCAAGGTATCTAGTGACAAAAGGACTTTAATACTTATTGTGAATTAGGTTATGTCAAATTATTGACATTCACATAACTTGGGTAATCGTAATGTCTTACTAGAGACCCCTTATGATTTGTGGGCCAAAAACAGAATTTCAAGCTCACTACCAACGTTTTGTGAACCTACAGGGTCGCACACTTAGAACAGACCAAAAAATGAATTTTGGGTTTACTGTATTTAGGTTCAATGAACCTGATAGTGTCCAAATTCAATATACTAGATATGTCTAAGTTCATTGAATCTGACATTATCTAGATTCTCTGAATCATATTTGAATTACTGATATTATCTAGATTCTCTGAATCATATTCGAATTACTGACATTATCTAGATTCTCTGAATCATATTCGAATTACAGTTTACCCTAGTTAAAATCTTATCTCGAAGTCAATGGATATATATATATATATATATATATTTGTTTTAGGGTTTCTAGCTAAAAAAAAAAAAAAGAAGAAGAAAGAAGGCGTTCTGTCATTCTAAAAGATGAAAAACATTAAAACCCTAAAATTAGAGAGAGTCATTTAACGAAAAGGAGAGGGTGCTAGCACACCAATTCGTTTTTAAGAGAGTCTGTTCGTGTAGATACCTACAGAGGATGTTGCTTTAAGTAACAACGTTTGAATTCGATCTTGAATACAAAAAGCTCGAGTTAGGGTGTCACCGAAGTGAACTCACTCTCTTTCTTCCAGAAATCTTGCCCATTTTGTTATCTGGTAAGATTTTATGACTTTTCTATCAATCTTATCAAATTGCATGGATCCTACGAGGGTTTTATGGGACTTAATTTTAATTTTCCTCTACTTATTTGAATCACAAAATTCAACAAAACTCAACAGTGTCGACACGTATACGGCCTGTTTAATTAAATATGCTAAAGCGTATTAGATGTGTTAGCACGAATCCAGCCTATTTATTTTTGTGTTATTCATGCCAACTCATTTATGGCCTAATTAATAAACTTACAGCCCAAACTTGTTTATCTCATGTTGTTTTCGTATTTTGTTATCGTACTGTGTCTGAAATTGTCGGCTCTAATCCTGTTCATCTATATATCTGATAAAGCATTATTCCAAAGATGCCTTAATAATTGTACGGGTTAGAGTCGACAGCAAAATGTCCAGTCAATATTCACAAAAGAATCTGAATATGGACAAAGGGAATATAACGTGTATTATAATCTACAACATATTTATCATCAGAAAGATTAAATAATTGGAAAAAAAAATTGTTATTACTTTAAAGCCTTCTAGATGAAGTAATGTTCATTTGGGGGGTGATCCATGCTCAACATAACAAGTGTCAACTGATTTACACTTTGGTACTCAGAGGTGGGATCAAATTAATTACAAGTTGATCCAAATTGTTGACCCATTAATTATATATTGACATGTCATTGTATTTTAACACATCAGCTATTTAATTAAGCTAATGTTAACAAAGGGCAGACAAATTTCTCTTTTTTTATTATTGTTGAGAAAAACCAAAGGAAGAACAAAACCCGGAAACCCCTTTGGTTTTTTGAGTCTACTACATTCTTATATAACCCAGAAAAGGAGAGAAGATTCTTCAACGAACAAGCCGTGATACACACATTCTCTTTGTCTTGCCCATTTTCAATCGGGGAAAAAAAAACATGACTCCCTCTAAACTAAAATTGGAAGCTAACAAAAACCCACCAAAAACTGGGTAAATTTGAACCCAATAACTAAAGGAATTGTTTTTCTTTTCAGTAAGCAAGAAACGTAATGAAAATTTCAACCAAACCAAGCATATGCTTATGTGTTTCCATCAAAAAAAGGGGGAAAGATATAATGTAATTTTCGATCGATGAATCTGGGTTTCAAAATAGGGACAAAAAAGAGTTTTATTTGTTTGTTTGTTTTCTTTTTTTTTTTTAAAAAAAAATCGTGAATGAGGATAAAAGGAAGAAAAAATTATTATCAGCAACACCTCCAATCATTTCATCAATCACTCAATCACGTGGGTTTTCTCTCTTTCAGCAAGAAGAAAAGAAAAAAAAAAAAAGGCTCTATCTCTCTCTCAAAGTCCAGGCTTCTTCAGCTTTTTTTTTTTTGTGCGCTTGTTTGAACGCATGTGTCAGAAAAGGTTTGATTTTTTTAGGAATAAGTCAGGATTTGGAAAGACGTTGAATGCGTACATTTTGGTATTGAAAAACGTTTTCAAAAAAAATAACATAAACCTGAATTATGGCGCAACAAAAAATTTCTCCAATTTTTATAAAACATGCTATAAATTATATTAATTTAATGTTAAATAAATAAATAAATAAATAAATATATATATATATATATAAACTTTTGTTTACGCAGATAAAGATAAAGAAGAGGGATAAGAATTCTTTGAATGAGAAGTGATGTTCATTAAGAAAAAAAGCAAAATTTTTCTCAAAACTTTAGTAAAACATGCTATAGATTATATTAATTTAACGTTAAATAAATATATATTTAAACCTTTGCTTACCTAGATGAACAAGAGGGATAAGAATTCTTCAGATGGGAAGTGATGTTTTATCACTTGGTTCTTAACACCGAAATAGACGAATGCACAGGCATTGGAGAAATTAAAGGTTTTTAAGGATCACTCGACTAACTTTTAGTCACCCATTAATCTCAACACATAAAAAACTTTTCTCCACTCTCTTTCTCTCTCTTACACGTCTATGTGAGGGAATTCTAGTAGAGTTCTCTCAATCTATCCAAGACTCGCTCGTGTCAAGCATGAATAGAGCATGCCTTTATATATATAGAAAGGAAGATGTAATTAATTCTAGAAGTTTCTTTTATTTAATTTTAAATATCAAATATGTAATAAAAATAAAAGAGAATATTTATTTTCCTTATTAGTGTGTGGTGCCATCCACACAAATACTCTATCTATGGATGGCCCTAATTCAATGAGAATGAGGAGAGAAAATGTACTTGTTACTGTTGTATCCTTTCTTATTGGACGATTAATTTAATAGAATTTACAACCAAAACCTATACTGTTTCAGTTTACAAAATTTCTGGAATATAAAATAACAAATCCTAGTCGAGGATGATAGAATGCCATGTAATTGCATGAAAAAAATCTAGATACACATTCTAATCTTAAAAGAACTATAACCAGCATAAATTAATTAATTAAAAATAATAATTAAAACAAAAAATTTAATTAACAATAATTTATTAATAAATCTTCACCATATAATCTTATGACAGCATATATATATAAACCCTAGAACACCAACTCTCTAAAAAATTCAATTTATGTATAGGAGTTATAAAGATCACATAATTTATTTACATACCATGATTACAAACTTTGTAAAACCATAGCTTTGATACAACAAATTGTCAGAGTAGAAGCCCTACGAATTAAATAATGTAATTGTCTTAAGATATTTAATCAATAAAGAGTTTAATATTTATTTCATATATAAAATATGCCTTCTTTATGTTCATTTATGTTGAGTGTATGCTAAGCAAGCAAATAGTCTAAGACTATCAATCTAAACCTTTAAGATTATGCATATAATAGAGAAATTATATAGCATACATGAATCTTTAGGTGATAATCTAAATATAAAAGGTCAAAAATCGAGGGAATAAACTTGGGTAGTTTATTCATATTAAGATTGTTATTTTGTCTGCGTTCCTAATAGGAGATAGCTTGTCTTGGTCATCGGAGTAGGACTCTACATGTAGAGACATTAGTATATTGTCATTAGTGCAATACAATAGATCAAGACTAAAAATGAATTAATTTTAGTTAATAATTTTGTTTGAATAAATCAATTCACTTTAGACAATCATATGAGTTACATCTTAATCCATAAATGAATCAATGGCTCTGTATTCTTGACTTATGCTTTTTGATGTACTAAAGGTAACATCTTGAATTAATTCAATGTATGCATACCGAAACATTAGAGGCATGACTCTTGAATGACACAGACTCGTTACTTATAGATATAGAATCGATAGCTCTTTTGTAGAGTTAATGATATTCTATTATAGGTATTATCTTGTAATTGGAAATTGAAGAGCTCAATCATTTCGATACGTTTGTGTAACCAAATGCATATTATTCGTATTAGTAATGAATAGTAAGTATTTCAATAGTGAGATAATGGAATATAAGATAAATATAATTAGAAAGGTAAAACGAAGTTTACCCTTAAGCCAATTATGAATATCCTACTAGGATGTTACTCATTGTGTTATGTTATTGATGATTAACTTATTAGAATTTTGTAATTTATATATAGTTCGAGAGTGCACATTTAAGCTTTTAGTACAATAGATTTAGCATTGATAATTAGAAAATGTATATGTCAGGGATGTGTTATTTTATAACTACAGAGCTTGATCAGTATATGTCCATCGGGTCCCTTTTGCAAGCTCACATATTTGTAACGATGTGGTATGCTTTTTTTTCAACATGCTAGTAACTTATGTGAATTTTTAGATTTGCAAGCTCACATATTTGTAACGATGTGGCATGTTTTTTTTTCAACATGCTAGTAACTTATGTGAATTTTTAGATTAGGTTAATTGGATTTAATAATTCATGTTTAGTTTATTGGTTGAATTAATTTTATAAATTAGTTCAAAATAAGCATGTTGAATAATTTGAATATATTTTATCTGAGTTGAGTGTATATTACTATTGTAATTAGATAACTTATGTATTCGGTTATTTAAATTGAAACAGAGGCTCTATTAAGGGTACCCAGGTCAAATAAAGTAGTATTTAACTAATTCGTTTAAATCAAGTCGATCAACTAATTCTTGAAAGTTGGAAAATGGGTGACACGGATCAGTCGTGACTAGGCAGTTGACCACCATACACAGGGCAAGGTCGAACGCTCTTGTCAGGTCAGCAATCCATGGCTCACGTGTTTTTATGACAGGATTTGATCAAAGCTCAAATTGTCAAGCCTAATTTAATAAGAATATGTCCCCATCTGACCACCATAAATAGGAAATGTTTTCATATAGTTTTTCATAATTAAGTGAGATCACTTAAGAGGTTTTTAGAGAAAGAAATTCTATCACTATAAAGAATTATTGTTCAACAACTAGAAACAGTAACTCTTAATGTTCTCTTGCGATTGTGGGGAGAATTTACTGAGAGAAGGATTAAAAATGTGTGCCTACTCGGACTCTAGTTGTGAAATACAAAATAGCAAAGAAGACCAGTTGGTTGAGGCTCTTCTAAACGCGATTCTCAATATCAGTTCTGTTATACAATTTTCTGTCAGAAATGCAGTCTCGATTTTATAGCTATAAAAAATCTTTTTGTTAATTTATCATATATGGCACCTGTAACTCGTTTATAGAAAATGGTTAGTTTTAAAAATTTTAAAAATTTTGCTTCATGCTCTTTTCCAGTAGCTATTCAATCTCATTTGTTTACATATTTAATTTTTCATATTTAAATTAAATCACATTTATCCAAAAATAAAAATTTTAAATATGAAAACTTGGTAATCAAGCTTTAGAATACATAGAGAATATTTCCCTATGTAGAGTGGTGTCACACACAATGGGTGGACCCCATTGTGTGTTTTTTAAAATTAATTACTTATTATTAAATAATCTCATTATTTAATAATTATAGATTAATTCATAAATAATTTATTTTGAGTCATATTTAATTTAGAATTGCATAATTCTAAATTAGTTATATAAACCAATAATTTCATTTGTTCAAACAGTGTTTGCAAGGTGGGCTAGGGGACTAATGGACCCATAATTCAAGCTCCAATAAAACAAATATATCAATTAAACACTTTAATTAATGTATTACTCTTTTCTTTATTCCAATGTAATTCTACTAAATACTTAAAATTGCACTTTTGAAATTATAGGTTTATAATTACTCATTTCTTAGAGTCATTCATTTGATATAATTATTACATATAAGTCAATTCTCTATAAATAATTTATAATTAGAGCTAGGTGAAATTCGTTAACTTCTTTAATGGTAATAAATTCGTGAACTTAATCACAAAATAAACATTTTTATCATTCAAGCCCTAAATCAATACTTAAGTGAATTATTTATCTGCTTCTTGTTAGAAAAGGAATCGATTCTACCTTGTAATATTAACATTCCCAGCTACTTACATCATTATGCCTCCAAAAATACAAGGAATGGGATTATATTCTTAAATCCATACTAAGTAGATCAAAAAGCATAAATATATAAATAAGAGTCTGTTAATAACTTAGGATTAAGATAATCTTATATATGACTATCGATCAATGTGATTAGAACTTGTTATATTTAACGAAAATTATTAGTTGTTCATATCATATCATGTTTCGATTCTACATAATCTTATTATATACAGTGCACTCATTTAATGACTAACTACATTAACGGTTTAGATAAACTGTTCCATTCTGATTGAAAATTACTTACATCAGTAATGCTCAATTAAAAATTCTATACTTTAATTGAATAATTAATTATGGTAATTAGTTATATGTTATTGACTATTTTAATTATCATCCTTAAATATTATCATGTTGTATAAAATATTTATATACAATATTTAAAGTCATATAAATAATTACGAAGTCTTATTCATAAAATTCACATACACGTAAATATAATAAAAAATTCACTTTCTTTAATTATAAATGTGTCCCTAACGAGACATCATATGCAGGCATCTATCCTAATACAAATACATTGTGAGTGACCAAATAGCAAAAAAAAAAAAAAAAAAAAAAAAAAGAAAAAAAAAAAGCAATCTGTTGGCCCCTCCATTAATGTTAGCGTTGTTAACAGCTGTCGTGTCAAAGTATGATGAGATGACAATATTTAACTGGTGGCACAGCGGATGAGGCAACATAACAGAGACAACACATTTGGATTTATTAATAACAACAGTTGTTAAGATGCCAATTTAATTTGCAAATAAATGTCAACTTATTTACGCTTTTATAGAGGGATCTCAGGCCTAAAACGGACTGGTTTGGTGGCATAGTGTTCTCAGATTTTTTATTCTAAATAAGATGACAATTGATTTGTATAAATAGCAAAAAGAGCTTGAAATTTTAAAAAATAAGATATAAAGCAAACAAAAAAAAAAAAAAAAGAGAAAAAAGGAGCTAAGATATATTGTACTTGAAACAATCGTCCAATTTTTTATTTAGCAAGTCAAAATACAGCCAAACCAGCAAAACGATAAACAAATTATTTTAAGTTGTTGCGGAGTGATGTCTTCGATGATATTTTTACACCTGGTTCATGCATGGTCCTTCGACATGTGATACACATGGGGCGATAATGAAAGATATTAGGTATTTTTGTCCTTCTAACAATCTGGTTTACATACAGCGCAATGAAAAAAAAGAAAAAAAAGAAAAAAAGAGCAAGTACAAAAAGTACTTAGGTATGTGCTTTTACTATATATACATTAGCACGTTCTGAATCACAAAAAAAATTAATATTTTGAACAAATAACAGTTTGAATGAGGAAGACGTCTAATTAAACTGCTTGTAGTGATGTAAATATTCTTCTTAAACTCATTATTGTAATTTTGTTGTAAGATTGTCTCTCAATCTTTACTGTCTACACGTCAACTCAAGCCGACTAAACGATACAATGTCACAGAGTTGACGACTACAAAAGAGAGCAGTAGAGTCGATTGCTTCTGAAAAAATAAAGAAAAATAAACACAAAATAAAATACAGAGAATTAGCCGAAACTGCATCAGATTGCAAATAATAATATTAATGAAAATTGCGATGGTTTAAAAGTCCATAAATAATATATATATAGTCTAGGTACAAAAATCGAAAATGAACATCGGGACAAACTGTACATTTCTATTTACAAGCAATAGTTATAGAAATACAGAACATTACTCCACTTACACATTATAGTACTAAGTACAGTCTATATTATAATTGGTTTTGCAAAACCTAGAAGGAGAAAAATTTTAAAACAATAAAACATGAACTAAAATCTCAGTTGGATTATCTTTTCATAATTACGATATATAATCATTCTTTTATGTGTGTTTTTTTTTCATATTTTTATTGGCCTTCTTTAATTCAAAAACCTTGAATATACAGTACCACCTTCCTCGAGCTATAGGGGTAGAGGAGAGTCTAGGATGATAGACATCACTAAATGGGTGGTGCTCAGTGGAAAGTACCTTATTTGGTTTGACTAGAAGGATGGCATGATGAAGGCTGTTGGGACTGTGGCTTATGGGTTGAAAGGGCCGTTCAGATGCACATGAGCATTGTGTAGCCCTTTTTCCATAACACTTAGAGGTTCATCCCACTGGAGGATAGAAATAAGATCACTAACGACATGAGGGTAAAGCTTTTCTACCTATTCAATTTTCTTATGTTTTTGTGGAACATATGTAGGGTGTTTAGAAGAGTAGTTCAAACCAATAGTTTGAACTATAAATAGCATAAAACTCTCACATGCTACAATAAAAAGGTATAGTGCAAAGCTCTCACATGCTATAGTTTGCAAATCGAAACTGATGATTTAGATTACTCTCATCAATGCCCCAGTTTGTTTTCAAAAATGCAAGAATGGTTTTAGATCAAGCTCACGGGTGACATGATTGCTTACATCAACTAAGAGGCTCAAAAGTGCTAATGAGACTGGAAGAACGACCTCAACATGCATTACAAAAAATATAGTTCGGATGTTATGCCTAAAACTGTCAAGAATAGGGAGCACTATCAAAAATGCTGTGAGTAGTTTGGCTCGTTAGAATTTAAGGTTTGCTTCCCCATCACAATATATATATATATATATATTTTAAATATATTTGACTTAGTAAAACACATTGTAAAAGTGTAACTTTTTTTACAGGCTCAATCACAAATGAATACTGCAAACTACAAATAAGTAAGGTGGTCAACCTAATAGGGGCAATCATCTTTTTGTAACATCGACACAAAAAGGTAAGATCCTTTATGCACTTTTATTGGACAATAATTTTTATAAATAAAATATCAATAATTAAACTCTAACATCAATTCAACGTTATCGATAAACCCTAAGATACACTAGTCAGAGTCCTTGATCGATAATTGATGTGATCAACATTATTGTCGAGATTGGAGTTGGGCCAATGAGACTGCAGAGGCTGCACAAGTAAATAAATTGTAGTCATCTCTTAAAAAAAATCTTATTTTATAACTATTTTATTGTTAATTTGTAATTTTTTCTTCACATTTAATCATAAAGCCATATGGTTCAAGAGGGACAAACGCAAGCGACGTAGGCAGCATTCAACTCTTCTACCCTCTGTCACTAATGCAGTTGCCATACTTGCAAATGTGTTGGGGACGTGTATGGATCATTAGACTGAAATAGGACCTAAACTAAGTTATAGATAGTCAGGTTCTAGTTCTACATCTTTTGGTTCACACTCCAGGCATACCCAGTTGCCTCTGGAGATGCAAAACTGGCTCACATCAATGTATACGACCAACATAAAGCTAGTTAATCAATTGAGGCAAACGAATCCCAGACTCACTGTTTTTACATACCTCCACTCCCAGCGAGTATAGTGCCTTGTGCTGATGAAGAAGAGGAAAAAGATAAAGAAAATATAAACGTAGGGATTAGACATTTTGTATATCATTAAACTTTTTTTTTTAATATTTTTGCTATGCTATTAGACCATGTAGTGTGTTTTATGTTATTTTATAAAGTGTATGTAGTGTTTTTTATTATGACACTTAATATTGATTCGAGGATTTTTATTAACTATCATTGCAATAAGTCATTTTATTCACATTTCAACTAAAATTTAATTTTACAAAATTTAATAAAAAATTAAATAAAATAAAATCAAAACAAAATTATTTATTTAATTGCCAATTTAATCTATATTTTTTCCATTAAAAAAAACTTAAAAAACAATTAGGGTCGACTGCTATTGTTGCTAAAAATTTATGCGAAAAAATTTTAGCAATGATAATTTTCAAAACATAGTCACTAAATATAGTTGATGACATCATTTGCATAGATTCATGACCATAAAAAAAAGTGACGACATGTCATCACAAACTTTAGCAATGACAAGCTTTTTAGCAATGAATTTTTGACAACAACTTCATTGTCGCTAAAGTTTTTTAGCAACGATATTGCTGCCTTTTAGCGACGACAAAAGTCTTCAGTTCTTTTAGTGGTTTTTAAAATTTAATTATCAATATGTTAACTTTCTCCATCCCAAATTTAACAAAGGGTAACTAAGGGACTAAATTTGAGACAAAGAAAAAGTTCAAGGGTTTAGTTAAAACACTTTTGTGTATATTGACTAATTTTAGAAGAGAAAAAAGTTTAGAAACCTTTGTTGAATTTAACTGTAATTTTTAAATTTTAGTTTTAGAATTTGTAAAAGCTAAAACACTTTTGTGATACTTTTTTGATTTTTTTTTTGAAATTTAGTAATTCAATTTCAAAATATTACTCATTGCAATTTAATGAATGATAAGGATTATTTGGGTTTATTATGTTTTTGGCCTCATAAAATATCAATTATCTCATTTTGACCTTTAAATTTTCAACTAACACACTAATAATCCCTGATCTTTTTAAATGATACGGTAATGATATACCTTTACAAATAGAAACATTAAAAAGTGAAGGCTTTTATCAAGCAAGGCATACGTGATCTATTTTAAACACATGTCTACACCAAACTAATTAAAAGTTATTTTACTAGCTTATCGCAATTTGGATTTCTCAATAACCTACATATTCACAACAAATATATTTCTTGAAAAGTGCCTCTGTTAAATTTTGAATAAAACTGTTAACTTTGTCTTATAAAAAATTCATAAACTATTTTATCTCTCTATAAATAGTCCCTATATAAAAATTTGTACTATGTTGAGTCTCTTATCAAGAAAAAATTCACTAAAATTAGTTGTTGCGCCAAATAAATAGATATAAAATGTTAAATATGGGAAGTTGAACTAAATGTAGTCCCTACTAACGAAAAGCCAATTTTTTTTTTTCTTTGCTTCACATATTTGACGTTCATTAATATGGTTGGTATGAATAAACAAATAAAATATGATTGCATCCTATAGCCTAATGGTAAATCCATACTCCACTTTACTAAAATATAAAGAGTTAGAATCCTTCCATCCTAAGTTCACCAAAAAAAGATAAAATATGTAGACAGTGAAAGGGGAGATATTTTTTTTTTCAATATCAAAGTTTACAAGTTTAGGTGATTTGATTTGATCCTAAGATCCATCGATAAGGGAAGCATAAACATAACAATAATAGTTTTTTGTTATTTTTTTAAATACACAACAAAAATATTTGTATATATAGTCGTCATATCATTATTATTTTTAACTTTCTTTGAAATCTTATAAAATTCAAGTCATTTTTATTTTACCTTTTTAATTAGTCATCGTAAAATTATTTTTCAATGTTATTCATATTTTTTTATTTATTTTTAAATATATAGCCTGCAGTTTTTGAGATGAACTTTATATAATAAGGTGACCGAGTCTGTTAGTTATAAAACCAAAGGAGAACTAAAGAAGTAGAGAAATTGATATTATTTCTTACTTCTCAACAACTTTAATTCTTAACAATTGGGTTATATCACAAATTCATGGAGAGGTAGTGGCGTGATATGTTTAAAATTATATAAAATACGATTCAAATCTAGTGTCTTGGTATCAATATTATTTAAACTAAACATGTACTCCAAATAACTTTAAAAGTCTTTGAAGCTCTTTTGGGTGTTGATGTTTTCTTACTTATATGAAACTATGCATATAAGATACTTGTATTAGGTTAATTTTTTACTATTTCACTCAATTTGGAATCGTGTGTTTAGCATTTACTATATTATGATCACTTTTTATTGTTCATATTTATCACATACTTATGGTGTCTTTAGCAAAAATGGTTAGAACTGTTTTTCTTATAGTGTTTTCTCTTACTAAATTTAAATAAAAAACAGTTCTAACTATAAAAAACTGTTCTAATCGCTCCCTCAAATAGACGCCTAGTATTTTAGTTGAGAGTTTTATCTAAATTATGTATTATTAACAATTTTAGAGTTTCTTAAAGTCTTATTTAAAATTAATGTGTCTTAAAATGACTTTCTGTGATTTATTCTAATTTCTACTGATATCGATATTTTCCTCAATATTTTTGTAAAATTTAAGTATCGATATTTCCATAGATAAAGGTATTTTCATCATTACATGTGAGAGTTTTACACCATATTACACTTTTGTTTCATATTATAATATGCGAGAGCTTTATATTGTAATAACAAAAAATTTTAGTTGAAACTAATTTTACTAAAAAAGTGGTACAAAAAGCTTTTTATATTAAAAAAAGACAATTAGTTTTGTTTAAAATGTCAAAATGGTCCCTTCAGCCATTAGAAAGCATTTTAATCTATTTGTATACATTAAAATGACATTTTTAACCTTCGTTGACATTAAAATTTGAGTAAAAACAATTTGAGCACACTTGTAAATATAAATTTCACTCTAATGGTATGGAAAATATTTTTTTATTTAAATTGTAACATTAAAAATGATATAATTATACATCTAAATTTACAATATAAAAATAACAATTATATGTGCAAATGAAAATGATATAATTATATGTTCAAAGTCATAACATAAAGATAACAATTATATGTACAAAATATGATTAAGGATGGTCATAACAAAAAGATAAAATCAAAATTACATAGTATGTTAAAATGTCCACAAGTCACAAAAAAAAAGAAAACAAAAAACAAAACACATCCACAAATCATAATAAATTAACTAATTTCACAAATTACACTCACTAATTTCACAAAACAAATTTCAGAACTATTGCCATACAAGCAGTAAGCAGTTCCCAATGAACTATTTTTCTTCCTTGAGAAAGGGCCAAATTTTACAGCAATGAACAGTATTGTTATGTAAACTGTGCAGTACCAAGAAATTAAATAAATGAACAGAAAATAAATTAAATGGGCAATTTTATATATATATATATATATATATATATATATTTTGAAGGTAAAAAAGCACTCACAAACTGACACCGAGCAGGGCCGCTTTCATCCCACGGTCTACGTCACATACTTGCAAGTTTGATTTTTTATGCCTAACTACACTGCTCAACTTTCACGACTCCCATACTGCCACACTCTCTCTCATCCTGGGCTGCACTACTAGCTCTGAGCAAACCATTTTGGCTAAGCTTTCTTCTAACCATTCACTAATCTTGCTTCCTTCATCCATGGCTGCTTTGAACACTTTTAGTGCTTATTTAGGGTTGGTCTCGGAGGATTGAAGGTGGTCGGGGGTGGGGGTTGTCTCGGGCTCGTAGATGTGCAGATGGAGGCAGGTTTGGAGAGGGAGGGAGGCTGGGAGTGGGTGTCTCATGGTGTGGGGGTTGGTCTTGGAGGGTGGAGGTGGTCTTCAAGGTGGGGGTGGTCTCAGGGTGCAGTCGTCACGCGCTACCGGCATGCAGAGGGAGGGTGGTAGGGAGAGGGAGGAAGGTGGGGAGGCTTTGGGGTAGGGAGGTGCTTCAGTTTAATGTTTAGGGTCTCCTTTTTCTACAAATGAATCGTTAGGATCTAATTTTATAGGCCAATGGCTAAGATTAAATGGGAGTATTTTGGTTGTTTTATAAAACATTAACAAAGTTATTTTTAGGGTACGTCAGTGTGGTTATTTTTATTCAATGAGTGTTGCTGTAATATAAGTAAAAACATACAAAATATCCGTATAATTTACACAAAGAAAAAATACAATTAGTCGTGTCAGATTCCAAGAGGATAAATTTAAGAGAAATTTACCTGAGCGTCCTTAACAAAAGGATTTATTTTTTACGCACAGTACTATATACACAGGGACAATATCTCCTATGGCACTATATAATCTTAATTCCATCCAACCATCAATACTAAAACTATTCACCCGATTAACTATTGGATTGAACACTACGAGTAGTGCCTCTCAGCTGGACACTACCGTAGTTCTTTCCCAAATTAATAGCAAAAAACTAAAATTAAGTGTCACAAGAGAGAAAAGTACAAAAAAGAGAAATAAATCACTTTCATTCTTTCATTAACTTGTAAGAGATCAAATCATAACAAACTTCTTACAAAAATAACAAATTTTATTTACAGGCTAACAATCATAAGTGTATAGTTTACACACAATGTTAACAGGGGAATTATGTGGATATAGTGGGATCTGAAAGTGATATTTTAATTCTCAGTAAAACCATGCATGCAGTTTCTAGATCACCCATTGGTGTCATCCACACCCAATTTATTCTTAACACTTTCTCAAAGCTCGGCGAGCTATGTATAGGAAATACAGGGTAATTGGAGTATAATCTCTTTACGAAATCCACATGTGAGAGGGACACAGAATTTCGGCTTTTTGGATAGATAGCTATTAAGCCAATATTCATGCCTGTTCAATGTTACTAGTAAAATTTTAATCCTTATACTGAAAAATCAACAAATATGGAAAAAATTTTTGATCTAAATTGACATCCTCAATTATAATAGATATTGGTAGAGGAATTGGTGCTCCACTCAAAATACGTCACATGTCGTTGAAGAGTGATTATGGGCATTTTTTTCCATTCCTTGATTCAAGTTGACTTATCATCAAAGCTTCTAAACACATTGACGCTAGAAACAAATGGATTTTCTTGTTTTATTTCAATTGAATATTAAAAACTGAATTCGCTTTCTAATTACAACTCAATCTGACATCTGGTACTGATAAGTTGTTCTTTGATTTCTTCCACTTAACATGAGCAAACCTTTGCGCACAAAAAAAAAAAAAAAAAGAAAGGAAAAAGAAAAAGAAAACTTAAGTCTAAGTTCCAATTGGCACAAGAATATTGAGAATAGATTCTACAGGCCTTAATAATGATAGACATTCTGCAAATCTGATTACTGCTCTTAAAGCTCAAAATAATAATAATAATGATAAATTAAAGAGCCAGCGAATTCCAGTAAGCAGGCTCCAAACATCAGTCTTTGGAAATCCTGCTCAAATGGTGAAATTCCAATAGTGGACTTATTCACTATTAACTAAAAAACTCGCGGGGAAAAAAAAAGCATCCCATGGGCAGTATTTGGTCCTTGGTACTCACAAGTGCAATTTGAGGCGTGTGTGCCTCGGATGTAAAGGTTAAAAATTAATTATGTTGAATATAATAACTAGAATATACACATTGTATCATTGAAGACCTCGATCATCCATGTTCTGATCACGAGTAGGTTTTCTTTGAGAAAGGTAAATATAAGTATTCACCTAGATATTTGCGTGCATGTATTTTAAATACTTTATAAATATCATTAAAAATTTTATGATTATTTATGTGACCTTAAATACTATATATAAGTATTATATATAAGAGGATAATAATTAAAGATGATAATTAAAATGGTCTATAAAATATAATTAATTATTCAATTATAGTGTGAAATCTTTAATTAAAAGTTACTAGTGTAGGTCATTTTTATTAAGAATAAGACGGTCTTATCTGAACCGTTGATATAGTGAGTCATTAATTGAGTATACTATACATAATGAGATTATGTAGGACCGAAATATGTGATATGAACAGCTAATAATTTCTGGTATGAGTATTGACTTGGGTCTTGAATGATATGAGTGCTCAATTTATAATAAAATTCATGAATTTATTATAACAAATTTTACCTAACTCTAATTATGAATTATTTATAAAGGATCACTTACATGTAATGGCTATTAGGGTGTTTAGAAGATTAGCTTACACCAATGGTTTAAGCTATAAATAGTGTAAAACTCTCAAATGCTGCAGTAAAAAGTTATAGTGTAAAACTCTCACATGCTACAATCCTCAAACTTAATTTGATGGTTTAAACTACTTTCCCAAACACTTTATATACTAAATGGATGGCTCTAAGAAATGAGTAATTATATCTATAATTTCAAGAGGTGTAATTCCAAGTATTTAGTGGAGTTACATTGGCTTTAATAAAAGAATTATATTTTGACTAAAGAGTTTAATTAATATATTGGTTTTGTTGGAGCTTGAAATTATTGACCTACTAGTCCACCTGCCATTCTTGTAAACAGTGTTTGGAAAATGAAATAATTTGTTTAAATAATTAATTTAGAATTATGGAATTCTAAATCAAATATCACTCAAAATAAATTAATTGCGAATTAATTTATAATTATAAAATAATGAGATTATTTAATAATAAATAATTAATTTTAGAAGATACACAGTACGATCCACTCACTATGTGTGGTGCCATATTGCACATGGGAATATTCCCTTTGTAGTCTAAAGCTTGATTGTCAGGTTTCCATATTTAGAATAACTATTTTTGGATAAATGTGATTTAATTTAAATTTGAAAAGTTAAATTTGAAAACAAATAAGATTGGGTAGTAAGCAGTATGCCCTCTTGCATAGTTTGGGGTTTGGTGCCATATGCACAGTGAATCTACGTGTGACGCCACATGCAGAATAGGAATAGGACAATTGTGTATTTTATTTTACTTAAATATTTGGTATTTAAAATTAAAATAAAGGAACTTTTTAAAATTAATAGGGTCTCCTATTGTCTATATATACAGGCCGTCTCTATACATTGAATACATAATTGTGAGTCTTAGGGAGACTAAGTGAACTCTGCTAAAACTTGCTTAGGCATGTAGAGAGAAAAAGAGAATATAAGTGTTTTTTATCCAAAGGCCTGTTTTGCTCATACGTTGAGATTAACGGGTGACTAAAATGGGAAGAGTGATTTTTTAGAAATCTTTCATTCTGTCTATGCCCACCCGTTCGTCTATCTAGTGTTAAGAACTAAGCAAGAAAAATAGTAGTTTCTGAATAGAGAATGTCCCTTTCCCACTAGAAGAATTTCATTCTCTCATCTTCCTTTGGGTACTTAAAGGTTTTATTTAGTGTTAAATTAATATAATCTATATTATGTGTTACAAAAGTTTTGAGAAAATTTTTGTTAGATACATTCCGCACTATAATCACGTTTTTGCTAATTTTGTGAAGAATGTTTTCCCAAGTCCAACAATTGGTATCAGAACCATATATAGAATATTTAATTTAAGTGTCGATTATGAGATAATTGTTTTCAAATAAATATATATGCACTCTATATTGTATGTATGTGATGGGTAGGTACTTTGCATTAATATGTAGGTTTATATATTTCTATTCATGTGATGACTGATGAATGAATGGATGGTAGATTTGGTTGTTAGCTATATGGTTTCGACTATATCTTTGATTATGGTTATTTTAATTGGGTTGATTACATAATTGTATCTTCTAGTTTTAATTATTTCTTAATTTATCTTTATGTTTTTAAGACTACAAAGGCATTCTTGAAATTTTAAAATTGATGTTTGCCTGTAATTAAGGGCTAAGATTTTTTGTGATTTAATTTTTTGCATTAAATATTATTGTAATGGCAAAGATCAGAAGATTATTGAAGACCCAAAGCTTGTTAAGGACCCAAAGGATCAGAACCATTGACCATGAGATAGTCAGTGGTCGACGGTTTGTAAAAACGATGAAAAGATAGAAAACAAAACACACATGCTCCAGCGCTAGGAGTTACAGTGCTAGGCTTGCTACTCATTGGCACAGGGACGCCATTTATTGGGCACACCTACACATGCCACCAATAGGCTAGCGCTAGGGCGTCGGTTGATGTGCTCAAAACCCTAATGTGAGGTTGCAAGCATGCTTTTTTGCTGTTTTCATTGTCTGTATTGATTTTTTTTCCAAGAAGGCAGACAAGGACCATTTGAAGAAAATTACACCAAGACCTATGGAGATATTGAAGATTAAACAGATAAGAATTTATTTAATTTCTATAATTTTAATTGGGTTGTAATTTAAATATCCGAAGAACCTGATCAAATCAATCTCAATTGCCGAATTGAACGCTTTAATTTATATTGATACTTTGTCATATATTTATGTATTATAACATATCATATTAGTTCTAGTGTGGCTATTCTATGTTTTATAATATGCCATGCATACACGCCCATTTATCTATAGAATTAAAATTGTTTTTATAATTATGGAATACGCTTTGTAAATAGATTTAATGATATTATATTGATTAATAGTTATAAATTTGATCTGTAAAAGAGTATTAATATATAAAATTGAATTTATGAGTTAAATTTTAGAATTTCATAGATATAAAAAAGATAAAACATTTATATTATTAGAAATTGTGAATCGTGAAATGATTTACAAAAACAAAATTCATATTTGCAAATATTGAGTGAGAGAGGATTATATGACAACACGACCCACTAGCTTCTACCATTGGAATAACATTGTAAGGTTCAAATGGTGCCTCGAGAAAACATCAATTTCGTCCTTCTTATAGAGGGTGTCCATTTAGGTTGCTACAAGGTTGTTCTTCTTAGTGATAGGATTTTGGGATGTACCTCTAATTTGACCTATACTATGGCGGCACCTTAGAATTAAGTTTTTGGAATCCAAAATGGTAGGTTGCACTCATAAAGATGTAAATAAATGTTGATTGCATCTTGACCAAAACAGTAATTAATAAACATTGAAAATATAAGATATTTTGAATATTTATTAATTGAGAAATTCTTAGTTTGATTTACAAATAATCTGACCTACCCTATGGTGACACATTATTTGTGATAAATTGAATTATCATTCATAATATTAGTAAACATGTTCTTATGCATTTTTCATGTGCATTCATACAACTATGCCTAAAACCTATATTATTTACTTATGATATTCATGTACATAAATTGAGTGTTTATTTATTTTTTTTAGTAATATTTCTAATTCGGTTGTTAACCTAATCACATTTGAACAACTATCTGGCAAGAATTATGCCAAATGAAAAAGTAATATGAACTTAATGTCATAAATAATGATTCCAAGTTTGTCCTCCTGGAGGAGTGTCCTTTGGTCCCACAAGTAAATGCTAAAGTAGCTGAAACAGAAGTCTATTCTCATTTGCAAAAAGCCAATACCAAGAAGCCAAATAACATTTGTTAGCTGGCATATCTAAAGTGCTTCGTAAGTAGCATGAGAATTTCAAGACTGCTTATAAGATAATGTAGTTATTGGATAGCATGTTTGGCCAACCAAATAAGAAGGCTCGTCTTGATGCTGAAAAGCTATTCATGAACAACAATAAGAAGTCTGGCATTCCTACTGGCACCTATGTACTCAATATGATCAATCACGTTCATGAGGCTGAACTTAAACACATAGGGCATAGAGAGGCTAAGTCCTACTTTCTCGTAGTTCAAGACTATGTCATGACCAATAAACACATAGGGCTCACTCAATTGTTGAACAAGCTCTAGAAATTTAAATCCATTCAGTGTGCAAAAGGTGGTGATGCAAATGTTACAGAAGTCAATTCTTCCAAAAACAACAAGAGGAAGAACAAGAATCCTGGGAAGCCTAGGTTTAAAAAGAAATTAAAAAAAGAAGCCCAAGAAGGCAGACAAGGGCACAAAGATAGGCTTCGAGATAAAGTCTAACGAAAACAATTCATTGGAAGAGAAACTGCAAGAAGTATCTCGAAGAGCTGAAAAACAAGAAAAACCAAGGTAAATGCAATTTACTGTTTTTAAAAACATGTGTTGTAGATAATAAGTTCTCAACCTAGGAAGTTGATTCGAGAATGACTAATCATGTTTGTTCTTCTTTACAAATTTAGAGTTCTTAACGTGAGCTTGCTAATAGGTAGTACACGATGGTCATGGGCAATAGAGCAAAGATGTTAGCAAAAGTAGTGAGAAAGGTTAGACTTTAGTTCAGGAATAACTATGTTGTTTTGAATAATGTTTATTTTATTACTAGATTTAGAAGACATTTGAATTCTGTTTCTAGATTGAATGAACAATTATTTAAAGTTTTTTTTTTTTGATAATGAAAGTGTTTCTATTTTAAAGCATTGTTTAAATATATGTTTTAAAAAACTAAAAGATGGCTTATACTTTCTCAAAACCTAGTTATAAACCACTACTTAATATTGAAATGTTTAAAGTAGCTAAACCGAAGAATAAAAGGCAAAAGATTTCTCATGACAATAACTCATACCAAGAGACTTTTCTCAACTAAAGGGGGAAGAGCCAGGGAACCTCTTGAGTTAATACATGCCAATGTATGTGAACCTTTAAATGTCCAAGCAAGAGGTGGGTATGAAAATTTTGTCACATTTATTTATGATTATTCTAGATATAGTTATACTTACCTAATGCAAAGGAAATTCAAGACTTTTAAAAAGTTCAAGGAATTTCAAGAGAAAGCTAAGAAATAGTTAGTAAAGCAAATAAAGGTTCTTTTATTCGATTAATATGATGAGTATTTGGACATAGAGTTCACAGACTATTTGATGAAAAACAAAATAGTTTTACAACTCACTACACCTAGAATATCTCAACAAAATGGGGTTGTCAAAAAGAGAAATCAAAAGCTACTTGACATAACGAGATTAATTTTGAGTTATTCTTCGCTGACTAAATCCTTCTAGGATACACCTTAAGAACCACAATTTATATTCTAAACTTGGTTCCTTCTAAGTCTATACCTAAAATGCCTCTAGAGTTATGAAATTGTCAAAACCCAAGTTTAAGATATATCTGCATACATAGATATAAGGCACACATGCTAAAGGCTAAGACTAGGAAGTTGGAACCTTATTCTGAAGTTTGCATCTTTATAGGTTGTCATCAAGGTGAAAGAGGAGGGTTATTATATAGTCCTAAAGACAAGAAAGTGATTGTATTTGTGAATGCCACTTTTCTTGAGCACAACTATATGAAAGACTTCAAACCAAGGAGCAAAATGGTTCTAAAAGAATTAATTGCCGATCAGATCGGCCCTTGGTCGACAATAGTTGTTTGTGAGCCAACAAGAGTTGTTGAATGGCAAACCAAAAAGGCCATAACTTCTAGTCAAATGCCTCTAGTGCTTCATCACACTCGGAGGGAAATTAGATTACTCGTTCGCTTTCATGGAGAAGTGTAGCTAGTTGTTATGAGTGACATTGAGAAAATCCATTGACTTATACATCAACAAGGGAAGATTCTAACAAAGAAAAGTGGCTAAAGGCCATGAAACTCAAGATGGAATCCATGTGTTCTAACTCAGTCAAAGATCTTGTTGATCCTCTTGAAGGGGTAAAACCCATTGGGTATAAATGGATTTAAAAAAAGGAGTGCATAGGAAAGTGGAGACTTTCAAACCTATGCTAGTGGCTAAACGTTATACCCAATAAGAGGAAGCGACTATGAAGAGACTTTCTCACCAGTTTCTATACTTAATTCCATTCAGATGCCCTTGTCCATTGCTGCATATTTCATTTACAATATTTGGCAGATGGATGTCAAGACGATCTTTCCAAATGGCTATCTTGAACAAAGAATCTACATAGTACAACCATAAGGTTTCATAGCTGAAGGCCAAGAGTAGAAAGTTTACAAACACAAAAGTCAATCTATGGGCTAAAGCAAGCTTCTAAATCATAGAACATCAAGTTTGATGAGGCTGTTAAGTTCTACAGTTTAAAAAAACTATGATGAATTGTGCATCTATAAATATATAATAGAAAAGAAGGTGATCTTCTTAGTACTTTATGTCGATGACATCTTACTCATTGGGAATGATAAGGAATCAATCTTACAAGTTAAGGAATGGTTACTCAGCTAATTCCAAATGAAAGATTTAGGAGAGGCAAGCTATGTCCTTGGGATCCAGCTTATACGGGATTGTATGAAAAAGCTATTGGCTTTGTAACACCCCCTTACAGATGTCACAGATGTTGTTACATTTATCCTCATTTTCATTACTTTTAAGGTAAACCATTAAATGAGGTAAAGTTTATTAATCTTATCCTAGGATCCATGCATATATATATATATATATTTTACTAAGTATCAATATTTAAAAAAAACTTTTATATTTATTTAAATAGTTTATCAGGACTAGGTTAATGAAGCCATAATGCAAATAAAATTTAAAATCATCATTTAAATTTTGTTCATAGTTCGATAGGCTGAACTTTAGACACCGACAGGCCAAACATAACTGGTAGTCTGAACTTTAGCCACTAGCAGGCTGTCTGAGGCTCTGCAAAACGGGGTTTTAAAACTCATAGATTGGCAGGCCGATACAGGGTGATCGACTGGCTGATACCAACATTGGTAGACTGATCAATAATGATCGGCAGGCCTATCTTTTGCAAAAGTTAAGATAACTAAAAATAAAACAAGTCCTTTTTCATCACAGTGTGGAAAACAAACAAATAAAGAAATAGAAGCATAGTTTAGAAATTTTAAAGTTCTTTCTTAGCACACTTCCATTTCCAATCCATCCTTTCAAGCTCACATGTCGGTCCTTGACCTCCACCTATTCCATAATCCTCTTACCCTTATCTATAACATGATGTAAAACTAAGTAAGCAAAAGCTTAGTAAGTACATTTTTCTATCTCACAACGTAAAACATTTTCTGAACATCTTAATGAAACAACATAACCATAATCATCATCATCATAGTAGTGCAGTAGGCATAGTTTCATATAGAACATATCTTTCGTTAACATTAACTATATTAAAACTTCATTCATTTTATCTTTATGGGCCAAAGTGTTGCACTATTATCATCATTATAGGCGCGTCGTCATGAGAGAAGAGGGATAACTAATCCAAACTAAACACGACATCATAAACATAAACACAACATAAACATTAGTGTGCAACACTTATTTAGGTGATACATATATATACTTTTACACTTTCAAATACGTCATCATCAAAACATGCATAAACTTTTTATACAACAAAACTTTCATAATGAAACATCATATATAATCATCAGGGAAATAATCATAAGACCGTCATGGGCAAAGATTTTAATCTTTTCATAAACTTCATCATATTGCAGGTGAGAATGTACCTACCTGATTAACTTACTAAACCTTAATCGAAGTGATGTCGCCGCAGTCTTGATGTGCTCACTTCTTGGAATGTTCATGTCATACATCCATATACAATAAAATTAATTTTCATTTTTCATGAAATCATTTAATACCACAAGACATCATCCAATACCGTATTGCATCACACATATATTCTTCTCTTGAAAACATTAATCCATAATACATTTTATCAGCCTTTAAAACATTAGAACAAAATTGCCAATAGAGAATGCTGCCTGACCCCTACGAATTCATAGCTCAATAACTTAAAAATCATACACAATTAAAGCATGAGACTCTAGAGGGACAAAGCTAACATATAAACATACTATCGCGATTTTTCATTAGTCATAAAAATTTCATTTGGTAACCAAAACAAGTCACACATATCAAAATATGAAATCTGCTAGTACAAACAAAACAGTGAGCAACCCTATCTAACATTCATATAATAAAGTATTTATATCACAAAATAATTCTACAAAAATCTTGCATGTAATAGACACATAAAACTATAACATATCCAAAATTTATCTTTAAATAATTTCAATACAATCCAAAATGTGTATTAGAAGTCAAATACAAAAATAACTTCAAATATTTTAGACAGTGAGTTACACAAAATTATTATTTTCAAATAATTAAAATAAAATTATTTAGATTCTAAAATTTTTATGACAACCTATTAACATATAAATACAGAAGCATAAAAAGTTTCAACACCAAATAAATTCATTTAGTCATCCAAAAACATCATACAACAAGAAGTCCAAAAATTCATTGATAGAACAGTCATAAAACCTAGTCTTAATGAAAATTCAATAACGCAAAATATATTTATCATTTCACTATGAGACTTTCCAGTTCAATAATTAATATATAATGAACATATCTACCAAATTTCGTGCAAAATAACGTTTATTTGCCTTAGGAACAAAGACAACCTTTTGAGAAATTTTACCAATCAACAATTATAAAATAGTGAGTGGCAGAGAGTAAAAATTTCATCTCTCAGCACAAAAAAACACCAAATAATGTGAAATTTTGAGGGACATTACATAACACATACATGAATATCATATTAAAATTTTAGAGCAAACGGAAACTTGCAGGTAGAGTTATGGGGGTCGGATAAGGGCAATCAAAATTTCAGAAATGTTTAGAACGAGTTTCTTATCTCAAAACAATTCTTCTCAAGCTTTCCTTGAATTCACCCAAGATAAAACCCAATATTTTATTCAAATATTAGCAGCAAAAATTGAAGGAGAAAAGAGGAAGAAATCATGGAGAAAAGGAGAAGAAGGAGAGAGAGAGTGAGAGCAAAGGGAGAATGTTTAAGAAAACTCTATGGGAGTGAGAAAATATATATGAAAAATAATCGAATAAGGGGAATGATTTTCTTTATGGCAGAAATTCTTTTTTTTAAAAAAAAAATGCTAAAAGAATTACGTGTGAGATGAAGGATATTAAAGGATGGTTAAAATAATTTGTTCTACTTACCAATTTTGAAACTTTAAAAAAGGGAAAATTATCATAAATCAATCATCATAAGAAAAGTCAAATTTTCCATCCTATGAAATAAAGAAAAAGACCAAAAATATGCCAATCAATAAGAATTTATCATCTAATCATATCCAATCATTAATGCCACAATTTTGGTGATCACCTATTGATTACTCATCAGTTGTCTTCAGCCTGCTGATGGTTTACTTCAGCCTACCAAAGTCGTGAAGTTCAGCATGCTGATTACATTCATCGGCCGACCGTTTCGTGCAGGACAATTCAGCTTGCTAAACTTGAAGGATCGGCCTGTCGAACTGCCGCATACACTAAAATAGAACAAGACATTAATTAATTATTAAATAATTATTATGTATACAACATAAATGACATGAATACCTTGAGCACACTAATTCTACGTGACTGTCACCTATCATCAAACTTAAAATACAATAGTCAGTAATATTATATCATAAGGGAAAATACTTATCGTGTTATTTTTTTAACATTATTTGTTACATAAAAATTGGTGGGTGTTACAGGCATTGTCTTAGGCTATGTACATAGACAAGGTACTTATCAGGTTTGGGGTATAAAACTTTAAAAGAGGGAATTTGCCTTCCAGGCACTATATTTTTCTCTTTAAAATGCAGTGTCTAAAGACCCCTCAAGTGGAAGAAGACAAGCGATGTTTTATTTACGCATTGGCAGTCGAAAGCCTGATGTATACTATACAGTATACAAGACTTGACATCTACTATGCAATAGGGATAGTAAATAAGTTTTAGTCAAATCAAGGATTTTCTCATTAGATGGCTATGAAATGCGTTTTGAAGTATCTTAGGAGAATAAAAAACTATATGGTTATTTATTTTTATGGATATTTTCTCTCAATAGATACATAGATTTTCATTTCCAGTTGGATCGGAACAATTGAAAGTCAATCTCAAAATTTGTGTTTTCTTTTAGTTATAGAGCCATTGTTTAGAGAAGTGTGAAATAAAAGTGTATTTCTAAGTCGACAATGGATGTTGGATATGTGGTTGCTTGTTAAGCGTCCTTGGAAGCAGTCTAGCTCTAAAAGATCTAGAATGATTTGAAAGTTGTTCTAGATAAGGATAAGTTGATCAAAAGTATATTGTTACATTAGTGGTGTAATCTTTAATATCAAAGAACCTAGAAACCATAAGAGATCAAAGCATATAGAGAGGAGGTATCATCTGGTCTGGGATATAGCCTAGAAAGGTGAAGTGAATGTGATCAAGGTTGCGTCAAAAGAAAAGCAAATCCATTCATGAAGACCTTGTCGATAAAAGTTTTTGAGAAGCACTTGAAGGATTTAGGATTATGAGACATATCTCATCTGCTTTAAAGCAAGTGAAAGATTGTCATGATAGATGCCCTCAAAGCGTATGATGTTTTGTAATGAATATATTTATAAATAAATAAAGTGAATTTTTCATTATACTTGCATGCATGTATTTTGAATACTTTATGAATATAATTAAAATTCTATGATTATCTATCTGACCTTAAATATTGTATATAAATATTATATATAAGAGGATAATATTTAAGGATGATAATTAAAATGGTCAGTAACATATAAATAATTATTAAATTGAAGTATAGAATCTTTAATTGAACATTACTAGTGTAGGTTATTTCTATTAAGAATAAAACGGTCATATTCAAACTGTTAATGTAATTAGTCATTAAATGAGTGCTTTGTATATCATCGTTAATGTGATAGGAACATCTAATAATTTTAGTTGAATATAGCAAGTTCTAATCACATCGACCGATAGTCATATACAAAATGATCTTAATCATGAGTTATTAGCAGACTCCTATTTATAGATTTATATGTTTGGTATGGATTCAAAAATCTAATCCTATTTCCTTGTATTTTGGAGGCATAATGAAGTAAATAGCTAGGATTTTTAATATTACAAGATGGGATCCATTCTTTCTCTAACGAGAAGTAGATAAATAATTCTCTTGTGTATTGACTCGGGTCTTGAATAATATGGGCACTCAATTCGTGATAAGCTTCATGAATTTATTAATCATTAGAGGATCAATGACACTTAAAGACAGAAAGGTAAACGGATTTTACCTAGATCTAATTTTGAATTATTTACAGAGGATTAACTTATATATAATCACTGTATCAAATAGACAACTCTAAGAAATAAGTAATTAGATCTATAATTTTAAGAGTACAATTCAAAGTATTTAGTTGAGTTACATTGGAATTAATAAAAGAGTAATATATTAATTGAAGAGTATAATTAATATATTGATAATATTGGAGCTTGAAATTATTGGTCCATGAGTCCCTCGTCATCCTCGTAGACACTTTTTGAACAAAAGGAAATATTGAGTTTAAATAACTAATTTAGAATTATAGAATTCTAAATTAAATATCACTCAAAATAAATTAATTATGAATTAATTTATAATTATTAAATAATGAGATTATTTAATAATAACGGATTAATTTTGGAAGACACGGGTCTACTCGCTATGTGTGATGCCACATTGTATAGGGATTTGTCCCCTGTGAGGTCCAAAGCTTGATTGTTAGGTTCTCATATTTAGAATTTCTATTTTTGAAAAAATGTGATATAATTAATATTTTTAAAGTCAAATTTGGAAACAAATAAAATTAGATAACAAGCATTATTCCATCTTGTGTTGTCTAAAGATTTGCACTACAAGCACACAAATTCTCTCTATGTGTAGGGCAACATGCAGTGTGGGAATTGGAAAGCTATATCTTTTATTCTAATTAAATAATTGATATATAAAATTAAAATAAAGAAACCTTCCAAAACTAATTGGGTCTCCCATTCTTTATAAATCAAGGCCTCCTCTATTCATTCGGTGCACAATTGTTAGTTTTGGAGAGACTGAAAGAACTCTAACAAAACTCCCTTAACTGTGTCACTACAAGAAAATATTGATTACACGACCTTTATTTCACGACCGTTTCCCAAAAACCATCGTGGAAAGGGCAAAAATACGCGGCAAGTTACGCCCGTGAAAACGAAGACCGTCGTGAGAAGGTGGGAAGATACCACGATGGTTTTTAGAAAAAACCGTCGTGGAATACTAGAGATACCACTATGGTTTCTCGAGAAAACCGTCGTGGTAGATTGGAGCTACCATGACGGTTTTCTCCAAAAACCGTCGTGGTATCTCTAGTATTCCATGACAGTTTTTTCAGAAAACCGTCGTGGTATCTTCGAGAGATACCACAAAAAACCGTGTTGGAATATTAGAGCTACCACGACGGTTTTTGGAGAAAACCGTTGTGATAGCTCCGTGGTGTCTTCCACGACGGTTTTTTCAGAAAACCGTCGTGGTAGGCATACCACGACGGTTTTTTCAAAAAAT
>CAMOHE010050571.1:0-41715 GCA_946598075.1 Artocarpus hirsutus | reverse complement strand
TCGCTCTGATACCACTGTTGGGTTTTGTTGGATTTTGTAATTCAAATATGTAGCGAAAAATAAAAATTAATTCCCACAAAACCCTCGCAGGATCCATGCAATTTGATTAGATTGATAAGAAAGTCATAGAATCTTACCAGGATGACAAAAAGGCAAGATTCTGGAAGGGAGAGAGCAGGTTCACTCCAGTGACAACCTAACTCGAGCTTTTAGTAATCAGAATTGGATTCAGACATTGTTACTTAGAGCAACGTCCTTTGCAGGTATCCACACGAACAGACTCTCTCAAAAACAAATTGGTGTGCTAGCACCCTCTCTTTTGCGTTAAAAGACTCTCTCTAATTTTTAGGGTTTTAATGTTTTTCGCCCTTTTAGAATGATAGAACACCTTCTTTTTCTTAATTCGGCTAAAAACCCTAAAGCAGATATATATATATATTTGTTGACTTCGAGATAGAGTCAGATTATAAATAAGGTAAACTGTAATTCGAATATGACTCAGATAATCTAGATAATGTCTGTAATTCAAATCTGATTCTGAAAATCTAGATAATGTCAGTAATTTGAATATGATTCAGATAATCTAGAAAATGTCAGATTCAATGAACCTAGACATATCTAGTACATCGAATCTAGACATTATCAGGTTCATCGAACCTAGACATAGTTAACCGAAAATTCGTTCTTGGTCTGTTCTAAGTGTGCGACCCTGTAGGTTCACATAACGTTGGTAGTGGGCTTGAAATTCTGTTTCTAGCCCACAAATCATAAGTGGCCTCTAGCAAGACATTATGATTACCCAAGTTATGCGAATGTCAATAATCTGACATAACCTAATCCACAATAAGTATTAAAGTCCTTTTTGTCACTAGATACCTTGATTAAACATAAGGCATGGTTTATGTCATCCTTATACTATTGTGAAATCCACATTTTGTACTAGTGGAAATGGTTCAATAGTTTGAGATGGCCTTAATTAGGTATTAAATATTTAACATGTCCTACTTTCATCCCTAGTTTATTATTTTGTTTCACTTTTAGTCACCCCATTAGAATAGTCTAAGGACTAAAGTGAGATATTTTAAACGTTGTCCTTTAAATATTTAACACCTAACTAATGAAAAGACCAAGGCTAGAACAAAGTAATAGATTGGGAATCAAAGTAGTTTTTTTTTTCAAACATCAAGGACTAAGGTAGGACAAACAACAAACTTTAATGACCATTTATGAGAACCCTAGTTTTTTAGTTATAAGTAGTTTTATTGCCTTAAAAAATATTTATCTTATTCAGCGACAAAGTTTAAAAACTTTTTCAGTAAGCATAATTTAAATCATAATCGGAAGACCAAATTACAATATACCACTCTTTTATTTTGCATAACGAAATAGAGAATTGATGGTGCTAAACACTCCCCACTACTTAAGTCTAGGTCTCATAAATACCCTCCATTAGTTGTAGTTCTTAGTGCTGGTGGTATTTAGCGCCCAATCATTTTTCTCTAAGAAACTTACACACTTTTAAAATTCATGTCTGCTGGAAAAATTGGCTCGGTAACATAGCAAAATTTTAAAATTTTTTATTAAATCACCAAGAAACGAACTAATGATGCTATAAACAATAAATTATATCTAATTTAATGTACTAGTTGGACACTAGAAACAACACCTTTGCATGAATAATTCTTCAAGAATGAATCTCTACCATCAGATCGTCAATGTTATTCTCTTCTTTTAGATCGTTATATGTGTGGGCATAACTTAGCAAATCTCTACCATAATTACACTCCTTCCAACCACTCAAGTCAAAGGAACTAAGACTACTAAAGATGAGCAATCTAAGTTCTGCTTTCTAATTTGCACTTAAGTAGAGCAAGAATAAATGAAGACCCAAAGTCTCCATTCATAAAATTAGGAGAAGAAGCCAGAAGTCAATTGGAACTAAGAAACAATTTTTCTCTCTTCTTATATGAAGTTTGCACCATCTATAGGATATCTATCTCCCAAAATTAGCCAATCATAGTGTAGAGATATGCGATTATCTACATCATCTATGAGAGTTCCAATTCAAACAATTTCATTTTAAATTAGAATTTCATTATTTAAAATAATAATCTAATTTAAATAATTGTGAATAATTATTCAATATTAAATTCAACTAGGATATTCAAATTAATTATTTAAATGTAAAATTTAAACAATTAATTATTCAAAATCCCAATTACTAATTTGAATAATTATTTTCAAAATTAATTCTTCCAAAAAAGCAGATATGGCACTAACATTACTAGGCCTGCTCCGACTAGCAGTCGAATCCTGGACTGTGTGTAACGCCTCAACCACCCATGGGGCAAGATCAATCGGTATTAACATTTAACTTAAGAACCTTATAAGGAGGGAGGTATTTGGTTCAAGTGTTAGGGGACGTGAAAGAAATCTTTGAAGGCCGATAAGTACCTAAAAGGGACGGTACATATGAGTGACAAGGATAATACCCAATTATACTAGAGTCCTGCCAAGTAAGCTCCATAGGGGGTTGAGGCATTACATAAAAAATGCACTGCACCATAATGGGGTTGAGGCGTTACATAAAAATGTGCATTTTTATTGTAATGCCTCAACCCCCATTGGACCCATTTGGTGGGACCCTTGGCATAATCGGGTCTTATCTTTGTTACTCATATGCACTATCTCCTCTGAGCACCTAGTGGCTCTTAGAGATTTCTTTCGCATTCCCCAACACTTGAACATACGACCTTTCTCCTTGTAAGGTTCTTAAGTCAAATATTGGTACCAATTGTCTAGCTAGGTGCGCCCTATAGGGGTTGAGGCATTACACTGTGTGCCACACGTCTTATCAGGCTTAAAGGCCTAAATCACATATACTTTTGTCTTACACATAGTAATCTACATTTTCATGATCTATGTAACGCCCCCTTACGGACGTCACAGATGTCGCTACAGTCATCCTTGTTAACTATATTTAAGATAAACCATTCAAATAAAGTAAGGTTTATTAAACATATCCCAAGATCTATGCGCGCATTTTTTTAATTAACATTTATTTCAAAACCCTTTTTTGTTTATTTACATAGTTTATCAATGCCAAATTAATAAAACTATAATTCAAATAAAATTTAAAACAAACTTTAAAAATCTATTCAAACAGTTCGACAGGCCAAACTTATGACACCGACAAGCCAAACATGACCGACAGTCCGAACTTCAACCACCGGCAGGCCGTCCGAGGCACTTGAAAACAGGGGTTTTAAAACACTTAGATCGATAGGCTAATATAGGATGATCGTTAGGCCGATCTTCTACTAAACAATACAATGTAAAAACAAGTCTTTTTACTTAATAGAAACATAATTCAAAAAACCTTTTTTAAAAATGAAAAATTTCTATCTTAGCATTCTTTTGTTTCAATCCATCGTTCCTTGCTCACATGCCTGTCCTTGCCCTTTACCTATTTTGTAGTCCTGTTACCTTTATCTGTAACATGATCATAAACTAAGTAAGCAAAAGCTTAATAAGTACACTTTCCTATCACACAACTTAAAACATTTTACAAACACCTTTACGAAACATCATAATCATAATCATCATTAACATAATACTATGCTTGGCACAACTTCATATAGAACATATCTTTCATTATCATTATTCATATTAAAACTTCATTTATTTTATCTTTAGGGGCCTAAGTGTTGCACCATTATCATTATCATAGACGCGCCGTCATGAGAGGAGAGGGGTAGCTAATCCCAAATCAAACATGACAAGTCCAACTTTGGACATCATAAACATAGACAAAAACATAAACGTAGAGTGTGCAACACTTAATTAAGTGATACATATATAGATATACTTTTAACATACCTTATCATTGAAACATTAGTTAAACCTTCTTGTTGCAACAAGAGTTTTTTTTCATGAGAAAACAATATGTAAAAACAAATTTAAAAATTATCATAAACCATATTTTCAAAACTTTTTTTGCAAAATTTTATCATGTTGTAGGTGAAAATGTACTTACTTGACTTGCTTACTTAAATCTTATCTTAGATGACATGTCATCGCTGCAATCTCGATGTGCTCACTTTTTGGTGTCTTCATGTCATACATCCACATACAAATAAAAATAAATTTCATTCTCATAAAATCATCCAAAACCATTTGACCTTATTCATACTTTTGTCTCAAGAAATACAAAGGAATAAATACACTTTAGTAACTTATAAATATTCATGCAAAAACTGCAATACTAATACCTGTCTGACCTTTATGTATTCATAATTTAATAACTCACAATTCATATACAATTAAGGCATGAGATTTTGTAGGGACATAATTAACATATATATGAATTACCCTAATTTTTCTTTAGCCATAAAAATTTGATTAGACAATTAAAATAAGTCACACTACACACAACACAACAACTGCCAGCAACAATAAAACAGTGAGTAGCCTTAACAAACGCTCATAAAATAAATTATCTATATCCTAAAATAATTTCATAAAAATCTTTTATACAATAAATAGCTAAAACTATAACATATCAAAAATGTAACTTCAAATAATTTTTCAACAATTCAAAACATGCATTAGAAATCAGAGATAAAATAAACCTTAAACACATAAGGCAATGAGCAACATAAGATCATCATACTCAAACTATTAAAATAAAATTACTTTGACCCTAAAATTTTATGACAACTTATTGACATATAAATAAAATACCACAAAAAGTTTCATTAACAAATAAATTTGTTTGGTTATACAAATAGGTCACACAAGCAAGAAGTCCAGTATTCACTACATAGGCAGCCATAAAACCTAATCTTAAAGAAAGTTCAAGAACTCATCAAATATTTATCAAATCACCACAAAATTTTCTAGATCATAACCTAACATATGTATGAATATTTTTTCAAAATTTCATTAAAATCACAATTCCTTTGCCCCTTGAACATAGACTGCCTTTCTGTAAAACTTTACTGATCAACAACAATTACACCATGAGTGGCAAAGAATAAAAATTTAATATCTTAACGTAGAAACCAAATGGCATGAAATTTTGAGGAATATCATATAACATAAACATAAATAATATACTAAAATTTCAAAGCAAATAGAAATTTGTAGCAAAGTTATAGGGGTTGGATTAGAGAGAGAATATAATTTCAAGAATAGCCTAGAATAAGTTTCTTATGTTAAAACAATTCTTCTCAAGTTTTCTTCAAATTAGTCTAAGCAAAAACCCAATATTTCATTCAAATATTTATAGGAATATAAGGGAAAAAAGGGGAAGAAAACGTGTAGAGAGGAAGAGAGTGTCTAAGAAAATTTTAAAGAGGTATGTGTGTGGCAAATTTTCTTTTAAAAAGATGAGGTATGTGTGTGGGGTGGGGTGAGATAAGGAAAAAGTCTAAGATTTGCTCTAACTACTAAATCTTAACTTTTCAAATTAGGAAACCTGATCACAAAAATCAAATATTCTCTTTTAACAAGTCAAACCTTCCCTAATCATGGATAAGAAAAGAGATAAATATATTAATTATTCAGAATTTTCCCAACTAATTAAATTAATAATCAATGCCACAAAATTATGGAATTATTTGCCAATTTCTCGTCAGCCGCATTTGGCTTGTCGATGACTTAATTCGACCTATTAAAGTTGGAAGTTTGGCTGATGATTAAATCCCTTGGCACGCCATTCTTGAAAATAAATTTGGAAGTGCCACTTTAAAGATGCCAAAAATAAAATATTAAATTTCACGTGAGTATCACCTGTCATGATACTCAAATAAATGGTCAGTAACATTATTTTATAAGGAAAAATTACTTAACATTGTTAAATGTCTATCATTAACCATTACATGAAAAATGATGGTTGTTACAATCTGTCATAAAGGAATTAGTAAGCCGACGTCAGGCCCTGATGGACATATATTATCAAGCTCCTATAATAACAAATAAATTAATCCCTAATTAATTTTTTATTTAATTATTAACTTTAGAGTCATTCCACTATAGATTTGAAATTGCACTCTTAATAACATACCATATTATTAACTACTCATATTATGTGTATCCTTATAGGTTATCCATAATTGGATGAAGGATTTATCTCTATTTTACCTTTGATATTATTTCACCATTTGAAAATTAATTCCTTTTGTAGCACATACAAATGGAATATCATTCGGTTACCATATGTATCTAGATGACTAAGGACTTGTTATATTTTCACTACCTGAATAATGCCTTTGAAAAAATAACATTGTCTCATCGAACATAGATTGCACCTCTAACATACCGACAATGGGGCCTTTGTTTATTTGAACTCTTGCCTTTGACATATCAAAAGATACAAGCTATAAATATAGAGTCATGAATTTACTTCAAGATTAAGATGACACAAAAATAATTATCAACATGAATTGATTGAAGTGAAACATAATATTATTAAATCAATTCAACTTTAGGTCTAATCTAGTGTACGATTGCCACTATGTCTATGATATCAATATGTACCATGGAGTCAATCTGCCGTATTAACTAAGTTAAGTCATCAACTTAATCGGACGTAGATCCCCATTGCAATTTTATCATGTATAAAGTGCTCAACTATACACATTGACTACCAACTATGTAATTTAGACTATTAACATCCAAATTGGATCTTTTAGCTTATAAACCCCATATATGTCCAATTACAAGATTTGATTCTAATAGTCACAAATCATATGTTTGCTAATATGTAATCAATCATATGAAACTAATATGAGGATCGTTATTAATACTGTTAGACATGTTTGCCCTAAAGAGTAAAAAATGTAATATGTTTTTGGAGACATTTTTATCAATAAAGAATTCATTTATTATTTATACACCAAATATTGTCCTCTGTACATTCATATTTGTTCAATGTATGTTAAGCAAACAATAGTCTGAGACTGTCGATCTAAACCTTTAAGAATTAGGCATATGATGGATAGATTATGTGAAAGACATGATTCTTAAGGTGACAATCTAAATCATAAGATCCACAATCGAGGGAATAAAGTTGGGTGCTTTATTCATGTAAAGATTGTTATGTTGTCTATATCCCTATTGGGAGATGGTTTGTCTTAGCCATTGGAGGTGGACTCCATGAATAGAAACATTGACACGTTGTCATAGGTGATGGTATGTTGGATCAGGATATAAAGTGAATTGATTTGGATTAATAATTCTATCTCGGCAAATCAGATCACTTTGGACAATCATTTATATTGTATCTTAGTCCTGAGATGAATAGTAGGCTCGTTGTCTTGACTTATGTCTCTTGATGTACCAAAGGGTGACACTCATATTTTAATAGTGGTACGCATGCCAGTACGTTGGAGGCATGACTCTTAATAGCATAGACCTGTTATTCATAGATATGAAATCCATAGCTCCTCTTTAGGAGTAGTGATATACTCTTAAAAACTAGAGTGCTCAACCATTTGGATACATAGGTGGAACCGAATAGTATACTGTCTTTGGATGGTAAGTTTTTTGATGGTAAGATAATGGAACGTAAGATAAAAATAATTAGGAATTTAAGACAAAACTTGCCCTTAAGCTGATTATGGATGATCCTATAGGGACTCAGCTATATGTCATAGAGACTTAGCTATATGGGCTTCATAATTCTATATAGTTTGAGAGTGCAGCTCCAAGCTTTTAGTGGAGTAGCATTGGAGTTGATAATTATGAAATGTATATCTGATGAGGACATCGGTAGCACAAGCAAGAGCATGTGGGATGGGACATATTTAGATCCAATTCAAGTTCCCATTGGTCCGGTTACAAGAGCTCGTGCGAAGAGGTTCAAAGAAATGCTTATTGGGCTAATTCAAGCATCTTGGGCTCAAGCTATCGCATGGAGGCCCATTGAGGGAATTGCATGTGACATCCAGACCAACAAATGCATAATTCAAGTTCTAGAAGGGACAGAGTAATCATATGGCTGTAAATAAATCAAGCTACTTTCCATTTCAGTTACTTTCCCAATTTGAGGCGACAAGTGGCAAGAAGAGTCAGCTATTTATCTATTTATTGTCTAGTTTTCTTTTTTTTAGAAACATGCATTTTTTATTCCATATTATTGTAAGGCTTTTAAGCCATTTAGGGAACTTACCTTATTTGCTTTAAATTGGGCATTTTTTTGGCTAGTAATTGATTTGCCCGAAATTCCATGGGCAATTAGGAGCTAAAAATTCACAAAGGAGAAACTACTATATATTGTAACAAATTTCATTCAATGGTAATCAATTTTTTACACACAATTTGAGGCTTAATTCTCTTCGGTTCCTAAAAGAACTATTCGAACTTATCGAAAAATTTCGTGGCGTTCATAGACTTATCAATCAGTCCGTCCATAGCTGATTGTGGCGTCCTCAGATACCAAGGTTCGTGCTTCTTGTTGGGTATCGGGTCACGGTTTCATACAAAACCAATTTGGAATTTCTATCTTGGAGACCAATTTTGGTTAGGGTCGCGTCAGTTCTTGACGGGGTTCGTATCATTTGGTATCAGAGCGAGGGTTCTAATCAGGTTTTGCTTATCCATTCCCTTATTTTTTGTTTGTTTCAATTAGTTGTGAGTCTTGATTTCCATTATTAAAGTCGGGTTAAAAAAAAAAAAGAGGATACGAAAAGAAAAGAAAAGAAAAGAAAAAAGAAAAGAAAGAAAAACAAGGGAAAGAGGAAGACAAGCGGATCTGAAAAAAAAAAAAAGTCTATAGGCCCATCTTAAATTTTTTTTTGTTTGATTCTTGTTATTCATGGTTTAAGAAGCCCAAAATTGAATTCCCTAGCAAAACCAAAATTTTTTGCTCAAATTTCGTTTCTTTTGGGTGTGATTTTCGAAAGCCCAAATTATCATTGCCTATTATACTCTTAGCCTCCTTGGTAATCTGTTTGTGAATTGTCAAGGAAATTTTGATATTGATTTGACTAGTTTTATAGGAACTGAGTGAGAATTTACAAGTGGGAAAAGGCACGAGAGGCTAGAGTATTAGAGTGGATAAAAGCCGAAAAGTATTGAGTGCAAACACGAGCGAACTTGAGTGAACCATTTCACGAGTGAAACACGTAAGGGAGTGTGGTAAGGTCCTTTGCATTGTTTTTTACTTTGTTTTGCAGAAGAGAAAAAAAAAATCAAACAACAGCAAGAACACTATTGAGGGTACCTCTGGTACAACAGATCCAAAAATCCTCATGGAAGCGATGATAGGGGAGATGAGATGATTGTTGAGAGGAGAGTTAGAACAGCTTCATGAAAGGATAGATCGAATAGAAAATGCACGTGTGGAACAGCCACAACATGTTCCTCATGCGCGTAGGCGGGTCTGGTTAGAGGAGAGGTTGATGACTACTATGGGATTGATGGGGAAAATTTGATGAAGGAGAAGATACAGCGGGTAGTCATCAGAGATTTGGATGGGATAGAGGAGTTAGGAACTGGAAAAATGATAGTTTGAGAGGCATAAAAATGAAGATACCATCATTTCAAGGCAAATCTGATCCTGAAACGTACCTAGAATGGGAGAAGAAAATGGAGTTTGTCTTTGATTGCCACAACTATTTCGAGGTGAAGAAGGTAAAACTGGCTGTAATTGAATTTTTTGATTATGCTATTACTTGGTGGGATCAACTTGTCATAAATAGGAGACGATATAGAAAGCGACCTATTGAGTCATGGGGAGAGATGAAGACCGTGATAAGGAAGCAATTTGTACCAGCTTACTACTACCGAGAGTTGTACAACAAACTACAAAATCTTAAGCAAGGCAACCGAAGTGTGGAGAAGTACTATAAGGAGATCGAGGTTATGATGATTTGGGCAAATATAGAGGAGGATCGGGAGGCTACAATGGCAAGGTTTTTGGCGGGCTTGAACTGAGAAATTCATAATGACGTTGAGTTACAACATTATGTGGAGTTGGATGAGATGGTGCACATGGCTGTCAAAATTGAGAATCAACTTAAGAGGAGGGGTAGTAACACACGTCCAAGCCAAAACCTGAATACATCCGCTTGGAAAATGAACCAATGGAGGAAGAATGAGAAGCAACCCAACACCAAGCCAAAGACCGAGCAAAAACAAGAGGTGGCCAGCCATGGGAATCAAGGTAAATTTGATTCTTTCACTGCTAGGAATTGTGATATTAAATGTTTTAAATGTCAAGGCAGGGGTCACATAGCAAGCCAATGTCCGAACAAACGAGCTATGGTGATGCGGGACAATGGAGAGGTTAAAACCGACGAGGATTCGGACAATGATTCTATGCCTTCATTAGAGGATGCCGATGATGAGGAGTACGCTGCCCAAGGAGAATTGTTGGTTACAAGGAGAGCTCTAAGTGTGTAGGCCAAAGAAGAAGAAGAAGATGTGCAATGGGAAAACATCTTCCATACTAGGTGCCATGTCCAAAACAAGGTATGTAGTGTGATTATTGATGGTGGGAGTTGTACTAATGTTGCTAGCATAACCATGGTAGAGAAGTTAGGGCTACCAACAAGTAAGCATCCTTGACCTTATAAATTACAATGGTTAAATGATAGTGGTGAGGTAAAGGTGCATAAGCAAGTGTTAGTTTCTTTTCGCATTAGAAGATATGAAGATGAAGTTTTGTGTGATGTGGTTCCAATGCAAGCTGGGCACTTATTATTAGGCAGGCCATGGCAATTTGATCTGCGAGTTAAACATGATGGTTTCACCAACAAGTACTCATTTATTCATAATAAAAAAATGATCACTCTTGTTTTGTTAACACCAAAACAGGTCCATGAATACCAAGTGAGCTTATAGAGTGAAAATGATAAAAGAAAAATGATGAGTGGAGAAAAATCAGGAGTGGGAGTACAGAGAGAGAGTTTGATCAGTGAGAGGAAAAAAGAAGAGATGGCCAAGAAAAAGGAGAGCAAAGAGAGCAAGGGAGAGAAAAATGAGAGGGCTGAAGAAAATTCACAATCAACCGATGAGAGAAAAGCAGAGAGAAAAACAAACTTCTATGCAAGGGGTAGTGAGATTAAAAGAGCGTTGTTTTCAAATCAGCCAATGATTGTACTTTTGCACAAAGAGGCATTTTTAAACACTAACACAATTGACCCTACATTGCCTAGTTCTGTTGTTTCTCTGTTGTAGGAATTTGAGGATGCATTTCCGGATGAGGTGCCTGATGGTTTGCCACCAATTTGGGGAATAGAACATCTGATTGATTTTGTACCTGGTGCTTCCATTCCAAACCAACCGGTTATAGAAGCAACCTTGAGGAGACAAAGGAGCTTCAAAGGCAGGTTAGTGAGTTGATGACAAAGGGGTACGTGAGAGAAAGTATGAGCCCGTGCGCTGTTCCATTCTTACTAGTCCCTAAGAAGGATGGGACATGGAGGATGTGCGTAGATTGTAGAGCCATTAACAATATCATGGTAAAGTATCGCCATCCTATTCCTCGTTTAGATGATATGTTGGATGAATTGTATGGTGCTTCTGTGTTCTCAAAAATTGATTTGAAAAATGGATACCATCAAATATGCATGAAAGAGGGTGATGAATATAAAACTGCCTTTAAGACAAAATATGGTCTGTATGAGTAGTTAGTAATGCCATTTGGTTTAACTAATACTCCAAGCACATTTATGCGTTTAATGAATCATGTATTACATGCATTTATTGGCAAGTTTGTTGTTGTGTATTTTGATGATATACTAATTTATAGCAAAGATGTGGACCAACATGTAGCGCATTTAAAATCTGTTTTGGATGTGCTTAGAAAGGAGAAATTGTATGCTAACCTCAAGAAGTGTACCTTTTGCACAAATAAGCTTGTGTTTCTTGGTTTTGTTGTTAGTGCTCAAGGTATACAGGTTGATGAAGAAAAGGTGCAAGCCATCCAGGAGTGGCCGAATCCAACAAGTGTGGGAAATGTATAGAGTTTTCATGGACTTGCTAGTTTCTACCGACGGTTTGGGAAAGATTACAGTACCATAGCCGCTCCATTGACTGAAGTAATCAAGAAGAACATTGGGTTTAGATGGGGAGAAGAGCAAGAAAAGGCATTACAGTTAATCAAGGAAAAGTTGACTAATGCTCCATTGTTATCTTTACCTAATTTTTCCAAACTTTTGAGATTGAATGTGATGCTTTAGGTGTTGGAATTGGTGCTGTTTTAATGCAGGAAGGGAGACCAATAGCATATTTCAGTGAGAAACTAAACGGGGCAATTCTTAATTACCCAACTTATGATAAGGAGTTGTATGCATTGGTTCGGGCACTAGAGATGTGGCAACACTACCTATGGCCTAAGGAGTTCGTGATTCACATCGATCATGAATCCCTGAAACACTTGATGGGCCAACACAAGCTGAACAAGAGGCATGCTCATTAGGTGGAGTTTATAGAGACGTTTTCGTATGTCATTCGCTACAAGCAAGGTAAAGAAAACGTCGTTGCCGATGCGCTTTCTCGCAGGTATGTCTTAATCTCAACTCTTAATGCTAAACTACTAGGTTTTGAACATATTAAAGAGTTGTATGCCGATGACCGTGACTTTAGCACTGAGTATCAAGCTTGTGAGAGATTTGCTAGTGGTAAGTACTTTAGGCATGAGGGATACTTGTTTCGGGAGAATAAATTGTGTGTGCCTAATTGTTCATTAAGAGATTTGCTAGTGAGAGAATCCCATGGGGGAGGATTGATGGGACATTTTGGAGTGATGAAAACTTTAGCGGTGTTGCAAGAACACTTCTATTGGCCACATATGAAACGAGATGTTGAGAGGCTTTGTGGTAGATGTGTAACTTGTAGGCAGGCTAAATCAAGAATGCAGCCCCACGGTTTGTACACCCCTTTACCAATACCTAGTGAACCCTGGACTGCTATTTCGATGGATTTTGTGTTAGGTTTGCCTAGGTCTAAATGGGGAAAAGACTCGATATTTGTGGTCGTAGATAGGTTTTCCAAGATGGCACATTTTATTCCATGCCACAAGACAGATGATGCTTCCAATGTTGCTGATATGTTCTTTAAGGAAATTGTGAGACTTCATGGTATGCCTAGGACAATTGTTTTTGATAGGGATGCAAAGTTCTTATGCTACTTTTGAAAGACTTTGTGGGCTAAGTTAGGGACTAAGCTATTGTTTTTGATTACTTGTCACCCTCAAACCGATGGTCAAACAGAAGTTGTGAATAGAACCTTGTAAACTTTGTTGCGGGTTGTCATTAAAAAGAACATCAAAACTTGGGAGGAGTGTTTACCACATGTTGAGTTTGCTTATAATCGATCTGTTCATTCTGCTACTCAATTTTCACCGTTTGAAATTGTTTATGGTTTTAATCCTTTAACTCCTTTGGATTTAATGCCATTGCCTTTGTCTAAGTGTGTGAATTTAGATGGAAAAGGAAAAGCTGACCTTGTTAAGCAGATACATGAGAAGGCAAGACTCAACATCAAGCGAAGGACTAAGCAATATGCTAAACAAGCCAACAAAGGGCGTCACAAGCTTGTCTTCAAGCCCGGCTATTGGGTGTGGTTGCACTTACGCAAGGAACGGTTTCCAGAACAAAGGAAGTCCAAGTTGTTGCCTAGAGGGGACGGTCCTTTTCAAATACTTGAAAGGATCAATGATAATGCATACAAGCTAGACTTGCCAGGTGAGTATGGTGTAAGCGCCACCTTAATGTTTCTAATCTAAGTCCTTTTGATGCAGGCGACGATTTGAGGACAAATCCTTCTCAAGAGGAAGGGAATGATGAGGACATCGGTAGCACAAGCAAGAGCACGTGGGATGAGACATATTTAGATCCAATTCAAGTTCCCATTGGTCCGGTTACAAGAGCTCATGCGAAGAAGTTCAAAGAAATGCTTATTGGGCTGATTCAAGCATCTTGGGCTCAAGCTATCGCATGGAGGCCCATTGAGGGAATTGCATGTGACATCCAAACTAACAAATGCATGTTTCAACTTCTAGAAGGGACCGAGTAATCATATGGCTGCAAATAAATCAAGATCCTTTCCATTTCAGTTACTTTCCCAATTTGAGGCGACAAGTGGCAAGAAGAGTCAGCTATTTATCTATTTATTGTCTAGTTTCCTTTTTTAGAAACATGTGTTTTTCATTCCATATTATTGTAAGGCTTTTAAGCCATTTAGGGAACTTACCTTATTTGCTTTAAATTGGGCATTTTTTTGGCTGGTAATTGATTTGCCCAAAATTCCATGGGCAATTAGGAGCTAAAAATTTGCAAAGGAGAAACTACTATATATTGTAACAAATTTCATTCAATGGTAATCAGTTTTTTACACACAATTTGAGGTTTAATTCTCTTCGGTTCCTAAAAGAACTATTCAAACTTATCGAAAAATTTTGTGGCATTCATAGACTTATCAATTAGTCTGTCCATAGCTGATTGTGGCGTCCTCACATACAAAGGTTCGTGCTTCTTGTTGGGCATCGGGTCATAGTTTCATACAAAACCGGTTTAGAATTTCGATCTTGGAGACCAATTTTGGTTAGGGTCGTGTCAGTTCTTGGTGGGGTTCGTATAAAAAAGGACTTCATTAGACATAGTTAGGTCCATGATGTGATCGTTGGTGGAATCTCTAGTAGGCTCAAGAGGACAAGGGGTTGTCAACACAAATTTTAGTTTCTCAAAAAAGAGGACGATATTCAAGTTCTATTTCCAATCATTATAATTCTCTCTAGTTAATTGATTTTTATTAAGTATCAATGATAAAGCATTTTTAGACATTTTTAATTTAAATAAAGAATCATATACCAAACATAAGCAAACATAGCATAATAATTTAGTATGATAACAATCATGTAAAAACATACAAATGTGTTTATATGTCAAAACGTTGAAAATATCACAACCTTACAACGATAATTCCTAACTCAAAATTCAACAAACTCCTAGGGGAGTCATGCCAAATTTAATCAGGAATACGGATTCTCTTCTGATTAATATATGCCATCTAGGACCCGTATAATCTAGCATATATTAATAATGATTTTTTTTGCCATTAATTTTATTAATAGAGCTCCTAGGGGAGGTTAATAATAAAATTAACATAGTGTATAACCATTGTTTCAATATTTTATCCATGATTTATAATCACATCTAAGGGTGTGTAACCATAAATCATGCTAAATACCTTATCCTTTAGGAGATCTAACCCGATACATGATAAAATCCCTTCCTAGGGATCAGAACTACTATGTGCTACCTATGGATCAATGATAGAGGCCTTAGGTCCTCTCTTCGAAAACCTTCTCCCACTTAATCTTTTGAAATCAAGGTTTTATTTTAAAAACATACATAAACACTTTTGAATGAGTGGCACTCCCTATTCTTTATGACATTGTATCAATATACCTGACAAATCATATTAAAATGCAGACAAGCAAAGCAATCAAGTAAAGCTACGAGCAAAATAATAATAAATAATTGTAATATTATGGTTCTACTCGAAAGAATAAAAAATAAAGATTATAAGAGAATAATCGAAACATATTATCGATTCTTCATCCTTAAATCCTCAAGTTGTATCCATCTTCATATAATACCCATCTTCAAGTCTTCAAACACGCATAGATCGAATACTTCATATTTTTGGTCATATTCAAATTCAAATGTTTCTTAGAATCATCCCACAAAAAAAAAAAAAAAATAAAACAGTATAAAAACCTGCACCTTTTCTAGAAAAAACTTTTAGCCCTCTGCTAGCAAGTCGCTCTATGTGATTCGCCTACTGGTCATGAGCCTTCGGCCTGTCGATTTTTTTAGTTCAGCCTGTCGGTCATGACAGTTCGGCCTACCAAACTAGAAAGTTTAGCCTACTACCAAAGCCACTAGATTTCTGCCCTACACATGACTTGCCAAACTTGTAGTCTAGCCTATCAATTTTGCGACCATTGGCTTGCCAAACTGGAGGGTTTGGTTTACCGACTGAGCAAAAATCACCCCTTTCCAGAAAATACAATTTTTAATGCAATTTATCAATTTTAATTTCTACAATTCAAGCACATAAAATTAGAGACTCAGAAAATACCTAAGAACTCTATCATCCATCTTCTAAATCCATTTCCTAGATTCATCTACTCTGAATGATTATTTAATTATAAAAATTCTTACAAATTTAAAATTAAATAATGACTCCTAGACAGAGATGATAGTCTGCCATCTAATTTCTTGAAAAACCTAGATACACAGTCTAACCTCTAAGGAACCATAACCGGTATAAATTAATTAATTAATAATGATTAAATAATAATTTAATCAACCATAATTAATTAATGAACATTCACCATATAATACATGACAACATAAAAAAATATAGAAACCCTAGAATGCCAACTCTCTATAAAATTAAATTCAAGCATATGAGATATCAAGATCACATAATTTATACACATAGCATGATCACAAACTTGCAAATTTATGCAAAACCTTGGCTCTAGTACCAATGGTTGGAAAAATAATACGCCATAAAATTTTAAAAATTTTAATATCAGAGTATTTCTAAAAGACAAGTTTGACACACTATATGCATAAATTAATCAGATCTTATTGACTTTTGAATGCCAAAGAACTCCTACAATCTATGAAGAGAAGTAATGTTCTAGAAGAGCCTCAACTAATTCGTCTTTTTTGTTATTCTCTATCCATGATTGGAGTGAGTGTGGGCTCACGTCGTTTAGCGTTTCCACCAGGTGACTCTTCTTCCAGCTAGTAGAGAAATACCCAAAGCTATAGTTCATGATTTGTGAATGATAGCCTTCCAGGGAGTTTCAGAGTCTCACTCTATATTTCTCCATTGATCTAAATAATAATGAGACTTATGCCCCTTTATATAGACATTGGGCCTAAGAATCAGTCCTTATCAGATAAGGCCTCAAAAATTTGAATCAAAATTAAATTTAGATAAATATCTAACAAACTCTATGTGGAAACACGTGATCCTTTTATCGCTTGGTCAACAAACCAAACTGGCAAATCAGCTTGTCGAACCTCCTTAATTGACAGGCCAAACTTAAAGATAGGCCTGTCGAACCTCTAACAAAAGATCCCAGTGAATCTTTATTTCCTACTTGAGATTCTTAGGATAGAGCCTCAGTTTTAATTCAAATAACCTAATAAAAAAGTTATCTGATTAAAATAGTCATATCTAGATATCTCTAGGAAAATAAATATTCTTGATAATTCAACTAGTTTATCTTAAATTAATTCAAAATTAATTCAATCGATAAACTGACATAAATTATCTAATCTTGATAATTCAACAAGTTTAACTTGAATTAATTTTAGCACAAAATTAATTCAATTGATAAACAAATATAAATTATCTGATTTTACCAAATTTTAGCCAATATGATAAATCTGACATAAGTCACAATTATTGGAAAAGCACGTTGTATTGTTACAGGATTTTTGCGAGCTAGCATAGGGGAACAAATGGACCTATGCGGTTCAAGTTCTCAATAATTATGAAACCCAATATCCTAGATATACATTTCATAATTATCAACTCTAATGCTACTCCACTAAAAGCTTAGAGTTGCACTCTCAAACTATATAAAATAATGAAGTCATATAGCTAAGTCTCCATAACATATCATATTGTATCATATCCCCACAGAATTATCCATAATCGACTTAAGGACAAGTTCTATCTTACTTTCTTGATAATTTTTATCTTACGATCTATTATCTCACTATCAGAAAACTTACCATCCAAAGATAGTACACTATTTGGTTACACCATTGTATTCAAATGGCTGAGCGCTTTAGTTTTTCAATTACAGGATAATGCACATAACAGAATATCACTATTTCAAAAAAAAAACTATGGATTTCATATCTATGAATAACAAGTCTACACTATCAAAAGTCATGCCTTCAACGTACAGGCATGCGCACCACTATAAAATGGGGATGTCACCCTTTGGCACATTAAAAGACATAAGTCAAGAAAACAGGCCCACTATTCATTTCAGGATTAAGATACAATACAAATGATTATTTAAAGTGAATCGATTTGCCAAGATAGAATTATTAATCCAAATCAATTCACTTTATATCCTGATCCAACACATCGTCACCTATGACAATGTGCTAATGTTTCTATTCGTAGAGTCCACCTCCGATGGTCAAGACAAACCATCTTCCAATAGGGATATAGATAACATAAAATCTTTACATGAATAAAGTGCCCAACTTTATTCCCTCGATTGTAGATTTTATGATTTAGACTATCACCTTAAGAATCATGTCTTGTCATAATCTATCCATCATATGCCCAATTCTTAAAGGTTTGCAATGATAGTTTTATACTTTTGTTTGCTTAACATACATTCAACAAATATGAATGTAAAGAGAACAAGATTTGGTATATAAATAATAAATAAATTCTTTATTGATAAAAGGTCTCTAAAAACATATTACATTTTTACTCCTTAGGGCATAAACATCTAAGATACACTAATTTTGATTTTTAATCCTATCTGGATTCGAGAAGATCAAGTTCTGGTTTTGTGTTTGCTCTAGGCAATGGTGCCATTGTTTGGAGAAGTGTGACGAAAGACTACACTTTGGATTCAATGATGGAGGTCAAGTATGTGGTAACTAGTGATGCTTCAAAAGAAGTAATGTGGCTCCGTAAGTTTCTTGGGGATCTTAAGGTAGTTCTTGGTATGGATAATGCGGTATCGTTGTATTGTGATAACACTACAGCGATAGCTAATGCTAAGGAACAAAGATTTCATAAGAAAAGTAAGCATATTCATTCAAAGTGCCATGTCATAAAGGACTTTGTTGAGGGTGGGCATGTTGCTATATGCAAAATCATATCTGAGGACAATTTAGTTGATCCATTCATGAAGACACCAATTGCGAGGGTTTTGGAGAGGCACATGGAAGCTATGGGGAAGCAAGATATGTCACTTTTACTCACTTAATGCAAGTGGAAGATTATTAGACATGATGCCTTAAAGAGTAAAATATTGTAATATGTTTTTAAAGGCATATCGATAATGAGTTTATTTATTGTTTATAAACCAAACGTAGTCCTTTTTATGTTTATTTCTGTTGAATGTATGATAAGCAAACAAAAGCCTAAGACTATCAGTCTAAATCTTTAAGAATCATGCATATGATGGACAAATTATACGGAAGACATGAATCTTAAAGGTGATAGTCTAAATCGTAAGATCCGTAATTGAGGAAATAAAGTTGGGTGCTTTATTCATGGTAAGATTGTTATGTTATCTACATCCATAATGGGAGATAGCTTATCTTGGTCATCGAAGTGGGACTCCATGAGTAGAAACATTGGTGCATATTCACATGTGACGATGTATTGGATCGGGACATAAGGTTGAATTGATTTGAATTAATAATTTTGTTTGTGCAAATCAATTCACTTTAGTCAATCATATGTGTTGTGTCTTAATCCTAAAATGACTAATGGGCCTGTACTCTTGACTTATGTCTTTTGATGTACCAAATGGTGACATCCTGACTTTATGAAAGTATGCATACTGGTACATTGGAGACATGACTTTTGATTATATATAATCGTTATTCATAGATATGAAATCCATAGTTCTTCTTGTAGAGTTCATGATATTCTCTTGTATGCGTTATCCTATAATTGGAAGACTAGAGTGCTCAACCATTTGGATACATAGGTGTAATCGATTCATATAGTGTCTTTGGATAATAAGTTTTTAAATGGTTAGATAACAAAACGTACGATAAAAATAATCAGGAAGGTAAAATAGAATTTGTCCTTAAGCCGATTAAGAATATCCTCTTGGGAGTGACACATCATGATATGTCATGGACACTTAGCTTATTTGGAGCTATGTAATTTTATATAGTTCGAGAGTACAGCTCTAAGCTTTTAGTGGAGTAGCATTAGAGTTGATAATTATAAAATATGTATCTAGGATATTGTATTTTATAATTATAGGAGCTTAAATTTTGGGATGATATTTTATTTTCTATGAGATTATCCAAATATGACTGTTTTGATCAGATAACTTTTCTATTAGATTATTTGAATTAAAACTGAGGCTCTATCCAAGAATATCAAATGGGAAATAAAATATTCTTAGGGATCATAAAGTTCGATAGGTTGATGGTTTAGTTTGGACTGTCGATCTAACGATAATCTGATTACAAATTTTCGATGCGATTTTCATCAAAATTTGATCTAGATTTGATTTTAAGGCCTTATCTGATAATGATTAACCCTAGGTCCAACATCTAAAAATAGGGGGTGAGTTTTTTCAATTATTTAGATTAGTTGAAAAGTATAAAGTGAGAAGTCTGGTGTGAGAAACTTTAAAACTCCCTGAGAGCTATTGTTCACAATTAAGAGATTTAGCTCTAGATCTTCTTAATTGGTTGGAAGGAGAGTCACTAGAAGAAGAGCTGTATGATGTGTGACCACTCACACTCCGATTATGGATAGAGAATGGCAAAGAAAACTAGTTAGCTGAGGCTCCTCTAAAGCGTTCTTCCCTTCATTGATTGTTGGTGCTCTTTGGCATACAAAAGGTTAGTAAGATTTATGATTAATTTATGTATATAGCATGTCAAACTTATGTTTTGGAAAAGAATCTTATTTAATTTTTTAAAATTCAGTTGCATAATCATTTTCCAACAAGATTATGTAGGATCGAGATAATGTGATATGAACAGCTAAATAATATCTGTTAAAATATGGCAAGATCTTATCCCATCGATATGTACTCGTTTTCCAACAAGATTATGTAGAACTGAGACAATATGATATGAATAGCTAAATAATATCCATTAAAATATAGCAAGATCTTTTCACATCGATCAATAGTTATATATAAGGTAATGTTAATCTAAGTTAATAATATACTTCTATTTATAGAATTATTTTTTTTTATTTGCTCCATGAGGATTCGAGAATATAATCTTATCTTTTATATTTTGGAGGAGTTGGGAACATTAATATTACAAGATGAAATCTATTCCCTCTTTAACACGAAGTAACTAAGTAATTCTCTTGAGTTTTGATTTAGGTCGCAAACAATATGGGAGCTTAAATCGATGATTAAGTTCATGAATTTATTATTATTCATTAGAGAATCAATATCATTTAAGGATAAACAAGTGATTAGAAAGGTTAATGGATTTTACCTAGCTCTAATTATATAAAATAATTATAAAGGATCAATTGATATGCAATGACTATATCAAATAAACAATTTTAAGATATAAGTATCTATAATTTCAACAATGCAGTTTCAAGTTTTTAGTAGAGTAATATTGGACTTAATAAAATAGTAATATATTGATTAAAGAGTTTAATTAATATATTAATTTTATTGGCATTTGAAATTATGGGTTTAAATTCTAAATTAAATATCACTTAGAATAAATTAATTACATATTAATTTATTATTGTTATTAAATAATTAGATTATTTAATAATGGATAATAATTTAATTTGGAAGACACATAATAAATGAGACCCACTCATTGTGTGTCACGTGTATTGCATAATGAATGGTTCCTTGTGTAGTCCATGACTTTTTAACCAAGTTTCTTGTTTCTAGAAGTTTCTAATTTTAATAAATGTGATTCAATCAATCAATCAAGTAACAAGCAGTATTCTTCTCTCTCGTTTCTACTGATTAGTGCCACAAGCACAAATATTGTATTTGTGTGTGGTGTGTAATACATATAAGGAATGAGAAAGTTATCTCTTTTATTTTTAATTAATTATTTGATATTTAAATAGAAATAAAGAAAGTTTTTAGAATTAATTGGATCTCTTATTTTCTATAAATAGAGGCACCCTCTATTTATTTTGTACACAAATGAGAAAACTTTGCTAGAGAACCCTATAATTGGCATCTAGAGAGGGAAGAAACAGAAGAATAGTTCTTCCATTCTTAGTCTCACTTTGCTTGTGTGTTGAAATTAGTGGGAGACTAAAAGTTAATTGAGTAATCTTTAGTAAATCCTAATTCCTTCCACACTCACACATACATCTGTTTGGTGCCAAGGACTATGTTAAAAATATGGTGGTTTCATATAGAGAACAATTTCCATAGAAGAACACCAACTTAAACGATTTAATCGGGTAAGCATAAATTGTATATATTTATTATGTGTTGAATTAATATACACTATAGCATTATTTTGATAAAGTTTTAAGAAAATTTTTGTTATATATGTTCTATACTTTTACCATGTTTACATATGTTTTCTTTAGAATCATTTTAGTAAACAAAAAGATGTAGTCACTTTCACTGTAGGTTATTTGTGATGATTACGCGAAAAAGAATTCTATCACCATAACCTATAAAGGCGACTTTTACATCTCTAATAAGTTGTTCCATTAAAGATTTACCTCTCTCATGAATAATCTTATTCTGCTCCTTTCAAATGCTCTCAACGTACAAAGACACAAAATTGTGCATGAATTTATTGCCTACAATGTTTTGATCTATGAAAAAATTCACATTAAAAATTGCGAAAAAATGGTATTCAATAGTACTTCTATGAAAGTTGGAGGGATTATTTTGTATTTCCTAAGTAGAGGGTAATCTAATTTATTTGATGTAAAAGTATTACTAAAATAGATGCAGACCACACATTTATTTTTTAAAAATTCTTTTTAATGTCCTCTAACATGCTTACAAAAGTCACCATGTTAATTTCTTATAAGCTCATTAAATGGTTAAGGACCCGTTTAGCATAACAGATGTAGAATAAGATTAGGATTATTAATCCCAATCCTATATCTATAGAAAATATTAATCAAACCACTTAAGAATTGATTGGAAAATAGGCTCATCCTTTAATTCCACAAAAATGATTGGGATTAATAGTCCCAAGCTCTAGATTACCCAAGGTCCCATTGCCTCCTCATTAGCCTCCTCCACTCGTAGATCTACTACCCCCAAGAAAAAGCCACCGCCACCACCACCACAAGAACTAGGCGGACCTCATAAGAAGCCACCATCGTGCACACCCAACTCTGTGCCAATGACTATGGAGATCCCCTCCCCTCCTCGATGATGGTGGCATGATGATCATCTTTCTTCCCCCAGCAATGGTGACTAAGACCCCCTTCACCAAGATGAAAAGGATAGCCGTCTTCTCTATCTCAACTATGGTGACCAAATCCCTTCCACCGCAATAACCATCTTCTCTTCCCTAGTGATGGCAACTGAGGTCCTCCCCTTTCCCACGAAAACAACCAATTTCTTCCTTTCTCTTGTAAAAGTAACCCTCCGATGAGTGTTTGACCCTTCGCCTGTGGCGATAAGCAAGATGGTTTTATCAAATGGATGGCTTTGACTTTGAATTTTTGTTTGCTACTGATAATTAGTTTGGCTTACCTATTTTTTAATAAAAAATCTTAGTATAAAGTGTATTTTTTATTACATAATTTAATAATTAGTTTTTTAAAATAATATTTTTTCAAAAATAACTATGTTTAATTAGTCTAGTTTGATATATACCAAACATGAGACAAGATTTTATATAATCAAATCAAATCCAAGCAAATCTAATCCAAATCTATAATTTGATTAGTCCAGCATGCTAAACAGGCCTTAGAAGAATACAAGATAACGTCATAAGAAAGTCTAGGAAGCGAATCTTAGGTAATGAAATATATGTTCAATAATTAGTAGCCACTGACAACAATCTGTTAGCAAAATTGCATATAATATGGAGAAAAACGTACAAGTTATTATTAACAAAATATAACCAAAACGAGAAACAATTACAACCAAAACGTTCAACCAAATCAAATGCAAAATCTAGGCATTGAGGCACGTGTAACACATGCTTTCCTTGAAACAAATCCGGTTTCTCCTCAAATGCTTAAGATACATTGCACATCTATCTCCAAGGATACAATGATTATCAAGTAAGACTTCAGCACCAAAAGTACTACTCTAGTAAACTCGAACCGTACCTTCCCTCTATCACCAGCGCACCTAGAAGCTCTAAGAAATCTTAAGCCTAAGAACAATTCTAGAGAGAGTAGAAGAATTTTTGAGTGTGTTAAATTGTGTTGAGAATAAGCTATTTGTCTCATGAAATGGGTGTTATAAAGCAAGAAATAATGAGCATTATTTTTGGAATAATGAAGGTTCAACCCAGAGGTTACAAGCTTTGAAATTCTGGTTTAATATGGCCATTAACATATCCAAACTATCCATTAACATGCCCATTTACAACCTTTGAAATTCAACCATGAACATGAGCTTCAATGACTATCCACATCCTAGAAAATTAAAAAAAAAAAAAAACAATTTCAAATTTAAGTTGGCAAGCAAATAAAAAATTTGCAAAACATTGGGCCCCTAACTTATGGGACCAATGGTTTGTACACTCTTTTCCTCCTGCACATGAGAGAGCTTCTTGGGCACATGCTCTTACCCAAGAGTGAAAGTGTAATCTTATTTAAACTCCATCAAGGTAGTATGCCTAAGTGATATGGGCTTCCAATTTTTAACATTCTATTCAGCAATAAACAATTCCAAAGGGCCTAATAACCATTCATCTGATAATAATTTCTCATTCAGCCGATAACCAAGGTAATATGCCTAAGCAATGTAGGACTCCAATTTTTAGCATTCTTTCCAACAACAATCAATTCCAATGGACATACTTTGATAATCAACTTCTCACTCACCTAACAACCATTTTTAGCATGTGAATATGTGATTTCAATACCCACGCGATGGAGAACACAAATCTACCAAGATCTATCACATATACAATTTGAGCCCCATTTAAATTTGGGCCCCAAAATGGTTCTTGATAATGGTTTATAGAACCATTTTCTAACAATCCTCTTCATGAATGAAAATTGAAAGATGACGAGGGAAAATATAGACTCGATGATGTGAAAGAGCTCTATGGTTAATACCTGCATAGGATAGGTAGTGTTAACCCTTGAACCTTCCTTTATGAGAGCATATTTACTTTACTAGCTGGTCAATAGATGCGATGTTCTTAAACTATTTTGCCATTCTATAAACGATGATATACCTTACGCAAATATCTTCCTGACATGGTTTTAGTTATCAAGGTTATGTTCATTTTGGAAGTGAACATCTATCTAGTTCTGCAAGAGTTTCTAAAGAATTAAGGCTTAACAATTCTCCTTTGAAGCAGCCCCACATCTTTCTCACATCAGTAATTTCTTAATTAAGAGTAACCCATATTACTCCACTCAGATTTCTAATGCATCTGACATATAGGAATCATTAAAAGCAATCGCTTTACCTTACTTGTAAAGGTATCACTATTTTCATCATAGGAATGGGCTGGGAGTAACCCCCATAGTGATCTGACTTGGCCGATACTATTTTGTTGTCACTTTGAACCTAGATCTTGGAATCTCTAGTCAACTAAGTTAAGTTTCCACTGCTTTAACCTAATGTTTCATGGGCTTAAAACCTAATCCTCTCTATGATTTTTCAACTTGATCTCTAATTAAACCTTTAGTCAATGGATCCACAATATGTCAATGGTAATAATGCCAGTTGAGATTTGTTGACTAATAGTATTATGTTGACGATGTATGTGTCTTGACTTATCGTTATACATGGCATTTTGTGCTCTACTAATATCTTATTGGCTATCACAGTGTATACTTATTATAGGCATAGGTTTTGGTCATTCAGGAATATCCTTCAAGAAATGTCATAGCTATTTTTTTGTCACATTTATCCAAGGCTACAAATTCAAATTCCATTGTGGATTTGGTTATTGCCATCTACTTATAGGATTTTCATCATATTGCTGCACCATCCAAAGTGAACACATGTCTCCTAGTAGCTTTAGAATCTTACATATCATATATCAAACTAGCATCTAAGTATCCTTGTAAAATAACAGGATCACTAGTATAGTGTAATCCATAATTACAAGAGTATATTAAGTACCTTAGTACTTGAACAATTGCTTTCTAGTGGTTAGCTCCTGAATTATTCATGAATCTACTCAAACAACTCACGGTGTAGGCAATGTTGGGTCTTGTACAACTCATCAAGTACATTTGACTACCTATTATTTAGGCATACTACACTTAGGATACACTTTCTTCTGTATTCTTGGACAGATATAAACCCAAATCAATCGAAGTTGTGATAGCACCTGCATCATACTTGCTAAATTTATCAAGTATCATGTCCATATAGTGTAACTGACTCAATATGAGACCATCAGTGATTTTATGATTTTGATCCCTAAAATTACACTGATCGGTCCTATGTCTTTCATGTCAAATCTTGAATTCAACATGTCTTTGATAGATTTGATCATTTAATTATTGCTACCTACAATTAATATGTCATCTACATATAGACAGAGTAAAACATATCTATCTTCTATTCTTTTGGTACCAACACACTTGTCACACACTAATTTTAAACTTGTTTGTCAACATAACACTGTCAAATATCTCATGCCATTGTTTCGGTCCTTGCTTAAGTTAGTATAAGGACTTCACCAGTTTTTAACCTTTCTTTTCCATCCTATTCCATATAGATTTCTTCATCAAGATCTCCATTAAGAAAGGCTATGTTTACATCCCTTTGATGAACTTTAAGATTCCACAATGTGGCAATCATTAGTATCATCCTGATAGAGGTTATTCTCGTCATGAGATGATAGGTGTCAAAGTAATCAAGGCCTTCTCGTTGTTTGTAACGTTTAATTATAAGCCTAGTCTTACACTTGTCAATTCTTCCATCTGCCTTCATTTTCTATTTGAAATTCCACTTAGAATCTAGTGGTTTGTTTCTTGGAGGAAGATCATCTAACTCCTATGTATGATTCTGCATGATGGAATCAATCTCACTCTTTATGGCCGATTTTCATAAAAGACCCTTAATTGAGCTTACAAGTTCTTTATATGTTTGAGTTCAGCCTCTAACATATGGGTCCGATAATCTCATCCAAAAGACTTATATGTCCTTGCTCTTTTGCATCATCTAGGCTCTTCTTCTATCTCCTCAATCTCATTGCCTTGTTCTTGGTCCTGATTATCTTCCTCAATAGTCTAAAAAGTTCATTTTAACAAACTCAATTCATTCCCTTTAGATTTACAAGGAAATATATGTTCAAAGAATGATGCATTCCTAGACTCCATTGTTGTGTTCTTATCAATGTTAGGGTTTTTAGACTCATGCATAAGGAACCGATATGTATTGCTACAACAGCCAATTAATATGCAATTAGCCATTTTAGGATTATCTTCTTTGACTTGGGTGCCATTACTTTGGCAAGGCACCCCTTGTTAGACATAATGCCATAAGGAGTAAAATGTTGTAATATGTTTTTGCCATATGGAATTCATAGCTCTTTTTGTAGAGTTAATGATATTCTCTTATATGCATTATCCTATAATTAGAAGACTAAAGCATTCAAGTATTTGGATATATAGGTGTAACTGAATCGTTTACTATCTATGGATAGTAAGTATTCCAATGGTGTAATAATGGAATAGAAGATAAAAACAATCTGGAAGGTAAAATAGAATTTATCCTTAAGTTGATTATGAATATTCTATGGGGATGTAACACATTATGATATGAGATGGACGGTTAGCTTGTTGAAGCTTTGTAATTTTATATAGGTTGAGAGTGTAGCTCTAAGCTTTTAGTGGTGTAGCGTTAGAGTTGATAATTATAATATATGTATCTTGGATATTATATTTCAAATTATAGGAGCTTAAACTATATGCATCCATCGGGTCCCCTTTACTAACTCATTATAAATCCCATAACGATATGACATATTTTTCATACATATTGGTGACTTATGTTAAATTATTAGATTGGCTAAAATTCAACAAAAATGGATTTAATAATTTGTGTTAGTTTATCGGTTGAATTAATTTTATAAATTAATTTAAGATAAACATGTTGAATTATTTGGATAATATTTTATTTTCTATGAGATTATCTGGATATAACTGTTTTAATTAGATAACTTCTCTATTGGGTTATTTGAATAAAAAATAATTCTCTATCTAAGATTCTCGACTGGAAAATAAGATATTCTTAGGGATCAAAGTTATCATAAGTTTGGTAGGCTGATGGGAAACTTCAACCTATTGATGGGTAAGTTTGGCAAGGTAGGCCGATCTCCTAGATCGCTTACCGATTGTGCGGTAATTTGTATGCACATTTTTTATGCTTTTTTCATAAGAAGTTTATTCAGACTCAAATTTTGAGGCCTAATCTAATAAGTTGTGACCCTAAATTTGACCACTATAAATAGAAGGTGAGTTTTCTCAATTATTTAAATCATTTGAGAAGCATAGAGTAAATATTCTAGTTTGAGAAACTCCGAAACTCACTTAGAGTTATTGTTCAACATTATGAACCTTAGTTCTAGGTATTCTTAAGTGGTTGGAAGGAGCGTCAGTGAAGTAAAAGCTATATGATGTATGACCACCCACACTCCACATGTAGATAGAAAATAATAAAAAAGACCAATTAGTTGAGGCTCCTCTAGGATATTCTTCTCGTCACAGATTGCTGCTACTTTTTAGTTCACAAAGGAGGTTAGTAAGATCTGTCAACAATTTATGTATTTAGCATGTAAAACATGTGTTTTAGAAAATATTCTAATTTAAAATTTTTAAAATTCTATTGCTTACCTTTTCCAACAATTAATATTAGAGCCTAGTTTTCTTTTATGTTGATTTTCAAATTTGTGATCATGCTATATACAAGAATTATGTGATCTTTTTTCTAATCCTATGCTTGAATTTAATATTTTAGAGAGTTAGCACTCTAGGGTTTCTATATAATTAAATGTTGTCATGAGATTATATAGTGTATGTTTAATTAATTATGGTTGATTAAATTATTATTTAATTATTTATTATTTAATTAATTTGTGCCAGTTATGGTTCCTTAGAGGTTAGAATGTGCATCTAGGTTTTTCATGTAATTAGATGGTGGTCTATTATCATCGTCTAGGAATTATTATTTTAATTTTAAATTTGTAAAATTTTGTAATTAAATAATCATTCAAAGTGAAGACAAATCTAAAAGATGGAGATGATAGGAGTTCCAATGTTTTTCTGTGTCTATAAATTTTTATGATTATGAATTATTGAAAATAAGATTGAAAAACTGCTTAAACACATTTTTTTGGAAAATGCCGGTTCAGCTTGGTTGGCAAGCCATTAGTTCGGTAGGCCGATGGTTGCAGATCGGTAGGCCAAAATTCCAATTTGGCATGCTAGCAGTAGGACACATTTTTTTGAAAGAAGGTGTGTTTTTCAATGTAGTTTTTTATTTTATTTTTGGTACAACTTTGAGAAACATAAAAATTTATGATGACCAGAAAAACAAAACTTTTGATGTGTGAGGAATTGAAGAATTAAAGATGGATGCCACATGAAGAAGAATACAACTTAAAGATACAAGATGAAGAATCAATAATATGTTTCAATTGATCTTTTATAATCTTTATTTTCTTTTCTCTAGGATAGAACCATGATATTACGGCTATTTGTTTATTATTTTGCTTGTGGCTTTGTATGTTGAGTTGCTTGTCTGCATTATAATATGATTTGCTATGCATGTTGATAACATGCTATGTGGAATAGGGACTGCCACTCATTATAAATTGTTCATGCATGTTAATATAAAACCTTGACTTTTAAAATATTGAGTGGGAGAAGGTTTTCAAAGAGAGGACTATGACCTCCATTGTTGGTCCATAGGTAGCACATCATGGTTCTTTCATCATGTACCAGGTTGGATTTCTAAAGGGATATTTTATTTTAGCTTGATTTACCATTGTACACCCCTAGGAGGTGATTATAAATCATGGATAAAATAGTTGAAATGATAGTTATACACTCAAGATTAATTTTATTATTAACCTCCCCTAAGAGCTCTGTTAATAAAATTAATGGCCAAAGAAAATGATTATTAATATATGCTACATTAGACAGGTCTTGGATGGCATATATTAATGGAAGGGGTCCGTGTTTTTGATTGAATTTGCAAGTCACCCCTAGGCAGTTTGATGGCTTCTGAGTTAGAAATTATCATTGTAAGGTTGTGATTTTTTTCAAGGTTTTGACACTTAAACACAATTATATGTTTACTTGTTCATGTTATCTTACTAAATTGATGTAGAATGTTTGCTTATTCTTAATTTATGAATCTTTATTGTAGATTAATGTTAAAAATGTTTTATCATCGTTACTTGATAAAAGCATGTCAACTGATGAGAATTACTATGATTAGAAAAGGAACCTAAATATTGTCCGTTCCTTTGAGAAACTAAAATTTGTACTGACAACACTGTGTCCTTCCAAACCTACTAGGGTTTACACAAAGGAGTAAATCCAAGCATATGATTGCTAGAAGGATGCTAATAATTAGGCTAGCTGTTATGTTATGGCTAGCATAAATAAGATGTTGTAGGCTCAATATAAAGATTATGAGACCGCGAAGCAAATCTTAGATAATCTTTAAAACACGTTTAGAAGCCAAGCCCTAATAAAACAGCAAGGGCCCCTTCAAAAACTCTTAAACTGCAAGCAAAGGCTAGGGACTCCTATGAAGGAGCATATGATGTTAGTCATGGGTTACCTTGCTGAGGCTCAAACGGATGGGGCCGATGTTGATGCTGAGTCATAGATGACTATGGTTTTGAGACTTTATCAAAGGAATTCATACCGTTTAGAGCCTTGTATAATTTAACCAATACACAGGATGTGACCTTGACTGAGTTGATGAAGTAGTTATAGGAGTTCAAAAATCTAATCAGGGAAACTCCTATTGATATTGAGGCTAACTTAGCAACTAAATGTGGTTCCAATCCTAACCTAGGGAATGGAGGGAAGCAAAGGGTTAAGAAAGGGAAATCTTTGATTCCAGCGAATGGCAAGAATAAAAAGAAGAAAAAAAAGAACTTAAAGAAGCTAAAGTACTTTTTCTATGGAAAAGTTGGGCACATTAAGAAGAATTATAAAGAATTCCTTTCTCGAGGAGGTAAGTGTGAATTTTGGTTATTGAAACTTGTTTAGTTGAGGATCAAGTGACACTTGGGTCATAGTTTCTAGAGGAACAAATCATGTTTATGTTTCTTTGTAGGGGTTCAAGGAAATGAAAAGTCTGTTGCATGAGGACTTCATGTTACGAATGGACAATGGATCCTTAGTGTTGGCTAAATCAATGGGAGACATTCATCTTTATTTTGATCATTATAGGATCTTAGCTTTGAAAGATTGTTTTTATATTTCTAAACTTAAAGGGAATTTAACATCTATAGCTTGTTTATTTAAAGACTCTTATTTAGTATCTTTTAATAATAAAGTGGTGATTCATAAAAACAAATCTTTTATCTATGATTGATGTATGCAAAACAATCTCAATTTATCAAACCCAAGATGGACATACTGCTTAACACTGTGGTTAATATCTCTAAAAGACTTAAGAATTCTCACTCTAATAAGACTTATCTTTGGCATTTACGACTAGGTCATATTAGCTTGAATAAGATTCAAGGGTTGGTAAGGGATGGACCTTTAAGTCACTTAGAAGTGGAATCTATACCATAATGTGAATCTTACCATTTGGGTCAAAGGGCAATAGGGCCAAGGAAGTTCTAGAACCAATGTGTAGTGATGTTTGTGGTCCTATGAACATCAAGGCATGCGGATGGTATGAGTACTTCATTACTTTTATTGATGATTACTCAAGATATGGGTATGTCTACCTAATGCATTAGAAAAGCGAAGCTTTGACAAGTTCAGGGAGTTTCAGGCTAACGCGGAAAAGTAATTAGGTAAACCATAAAGGCACTTTGATCCAATCGAAGTGTGAATACCTCTCGGATGAGTTCTTGGGACACTTATTAGAGAATGGGATTTTATCCCATTTGACTACGTCGAGCATTCCGCAGTAGAATGGCATGGCTAAAAGAAGGAATAGAACTTTGTTAGACATGGTTAGCTCTATGATAAGTTATTCAACATTACCTTTGTCCTTTTGAAGATATGCACTACAAACTGTATGTTATCTTTTGAACAATGTGCCTTCAAAATCAATTCCTAAAACTTCTTATGAGTTGTGGATGGGTAGGAAGACATCCTTAAACCGTATTCGTATATGGGGATGTCTGGGTCATGTCCTGTATAAGAAAGCGAACAAGTTGGAAGCATGTTCAGAAGTTTATATGCTTTTAGGACATCCAAAAGGGACTACAGGGGGTTGTTTTTCTAACCAAAAAGGTAAGAAAGTCATGATTTCAATGAATGCAACATTCCTTGAGAAATTTACATGAACAACTTTAAGCCTCAAAGTAAAGTGGTACTCAAGGAATTAGCGAGTGATTCAGTCACTTTGTAGGTATCAATTGAAACCAATCCAATCAATATAGAAAAATAGACCGAACAACAACCTAAAGGGCTTTGGCATAGTGGGAGGGTCAAGTGTCAACCCAAGTGGTATATGTTCAATGGTGAAGACTACCTGGCTGAATCGGTTGAACATGATAGGGATTCCTAAACTTATGTAGAGGCTATGGAGAATGTTAATTCAAAGCTCTAGACAGAAGCCATGAGCACTGAGATGATGTCTATGGAGACTAATCGAGTTTGGGAACATATGGATCTTCCCAAAGGGGTAAAACCCATAGGGTGTAAGTAGATCTATAAGAGAAAGAGACGAGCAGATTGGAAAATTGAAACCTATAAGGCTAGACTTGTGGTTAAGAAATACAAGCAAAAGGATGGAATCAATTACAAGGAAACCTTTACGCCTATAGCCATACTTAAGTCCATCCGCATTCTCTTGTCCATAGTTGCCGCTCTCAATTACGAGATTTGGCAAATGAAGTCAAGACAGCCTTTCTGAATGACTATCTTGATGAGTCCATATTTATGGTATAGCCAGACAGGTTCAAGGCTAAGGGTCAAGGGAGTAAGGTCTGTAAGCTGTTAAAGTCAATTTATGGACTTAAGCAGGCTTCCCATTCTTGGAATACAAGATTTGATTAAGTGATCAAAACTTATAGGTGTGAACAAAATATCGACGAACCATGTGTTTAGAAACATATTAGAGAGGGGAAGGTGGTTTTTCTAATGTTCTATGTAGACGACATTCTACTAATTGGCAATGACATTTAGGCATTATCATTGGTCAAATTATGATTGACTAAGTAGTTTGATATGAAAGACTTGGGTGAAGCTATCTAGATCTTTCAAGATAGAAAGAAAAAAATGGTAGCTCTATCCCAAGTAGCCTATATAGATTAAATTCTTGAGAAGTATGCAATGTAGAATTCTAAAAAAGGTAGGCAATGATTTAGGTCTAAAATTACTTTTTCCAAGAAAGATTCACTAAAGTCTAATGCAGAAGGTGCCTTATGCTTTTGTAGTGGGTAGTCTTATGTATGCAATGCTTTGTTCCTGCATAGAGATTTGTTATGCGACCGAGATAGTAAGTCGATTTCAGTCAGATCCAAGACCGAAGCACTGGGTTGCGATTGAGCATATTTTGAAGTACCTAAGAAGGACTTAAGGGTATATACTTATGTATTTGGGTGAGGATCTAACACCTTTAGGATACATTAAATTGGATTCCAATCTTGTCTAGATTTGAAAAGATCGACTTTTGGTTCTGTGTTTACTCTGGGCAGCAGTGCCATTATTTGGAGAAGTATCAAGCAAGATTACACTTCAGATTCAATGATGGAAACTAAGCATATGGCAGCTATTGATGCTTCAAAAGAAGCAGTGTAGCTTTGCAAGTTCTTAGGGGATCTTGAGATAATTCTTGGTATAGATAAGGCGGCATTGTTGCATGGTGATAACACTACAGCGATAGCTAAAGCTAAGGAACTAAGGTTTCACAAGAAGAGGAAGCATAATCATTGGAAGTATCATGTGATAAAGGACTTCCTTGATGGTGAGCATGTTGCAGTATTCAAAATCGCATCTGAAGATAATTTAGCTGATCTTTTCATGAAGACACTAACTACAAGAGGTTTCGAGAACCATATGGAGGCTATGGGGATACGAGATATGTCATATGTTGTCCTCTTTATGTTTTTAGAGACATTTTATCAGTAAGGAGTTTATTTATTTTTCATATACCAAATATTGTCCTCTTTATGTTCATTTCTATTAAACGTATGATAAGCAAACAAAAGTCTAAAACTGTCAGTCTAAACCTTTAAAAATTATACATATGATGGATAGATTACATAGAAGACATGAATCTTAAAGGTGATGATGTAAATCATAAGATCCACAATCAAGGGAATAAAGTTAGGCACTTTATTCATACTAAGATTGTTATGTTATCTACATCCTTAATGGGAGACGGCTTGAATTGGTCGTTAGAGTGGGCTATACTTGTGGAAACATTAGTGCATTGTCATAGATGACGATGTATTGGATCAGGATACAAAAGTTGAATTGATTTGATTAGTAAGTCCACTTATGCAAATCAATTCATTTTAAACAATCATATGTATTGTGTTTTAATCTTGAAATGACTAATGAGTCTATATTCTTGACTTGTGTTTTTTGATGTATTAAAGGGTGATATCCTGACTTATGACAGTATGCGTACTGGTGTGTTGGAGATATATCTCTTGATTGACGTATATTTGTTATTCAAAGATATGGAATCCATAGCTCTTTTTGTAGAGTAAATGATATTCTCTAATATGTATTATCCCATAATTAGAAGACTAAAGCACTTAACTATTTAGATACATAGGTGTAATTGAATAGTATCCTACCTATGGATAGTATGATAATAGAATGTAAGATAAAAATAATCGGTAAGATAAAGCGAAATTTATCCTTAAGTCTATTGTAAATATCCTATAGAGATGTAACATATTATGATATGTCATAGATTGTTAGCTTATTGAAGCTTTATAATTTTATATAGTTGCGAGTGTAGCTCTAAGCTTTTAATAGAGTAGCGTTAGAGTTGATAATTATAAAATATATATCTAGGATATTGTCTTTTATAATTATAGGAGCTTGAACTATATATGTCCATTGGGTCCGCTTTACTAGCTCATTATAAATCCTGTAATGATACAGTATGTTTTTCCTATACATTGGTTATTAGATTGACTAAAATTCGATAAGAATAGATTTAGTAATTCATGTTAGTTTATTAGTTGAATTAGTTTTGTCAATTAATTCAAGCTAAACATGTTGAATTATTTGAATAATATTTTATTTTCTATAAGATTATCTAGATATGACTATTTTAATCAGATAACTTCTCTATTATGTTATTTGAATTAAAACTAAGACTCTATCTAAGATTCTCAGATAGAAAATAAGATAGTCTCAGGGATCAAAATTATCGTAAGTTTGGCAGGCTGATGAGAAACTTTGGCCTACCAATAGAGTAAGTTCAGCTAGCCAATCTCTTAGATTGGCTTGCTGATCATGCAATAATCTGTATACACATTTTTTATGTGTTTTTATAAGAAGTTGAGCCAGACTCAAATTTTGCAGCCTAATCTGATAAGGTTTAACCCTAAATTTGACCACTACAAATAGAGGGTGAGTTTTCTTAGTTATTTAAATCATTTAAGAGGCATAGAGTAAGTACTCTAGTTTGAAAAGCTCTAAAACTCCCTAAGAGCTATTGTTCAACATCAAGAACTTTAGTTCTAGGTATTCTCAAGTGGTTGGAAGGAGAGTCACCGAAAGAAAAGCTATACGACATGTGACCACCCACACTGCGATTGTGGATAGAGAATAGCAAAGATGACTAATTGGTTGAGGCTATTCTGGGGCATTATTCTTTTCCCAAATACCACTTCTTTTCAGTTCACAAAAGTGGTTAGCAAGATCTGTCATTAATTTATGTATTTATGTATTATAAAATTTTTAAATTTCCGTTGTGTGTCATTTCTCCAACACCCCAACACTTTCAAGTATTTGTAGGAAGGCTTCATTCTTTTTCACAATTCATAAGGGGTCATATCTGCCTTCTTTTAGGGAATCTTATTTAAAAGATAGTTAGCCGGTAAAACGGCTTCCCTCACATGTTATGTGTCAACCCAAAACTTATTAACTTTGTATTCATCATATCCTTTAGGATACGATTCTTGCATTCAGCCATACCATTTGAATGATGAGAATAAGATTGCGAGATCTCATGAATAATTTCATATTGTGAACAAAATTCATTAAATTGTTCCACATATTCACCATCATGGTCACATATTACTACCTTAATCTTTTTATCAAGTTGATTATCAACTTCTTGCTTATAAAGGGCAAATTTTTCTATGGATTCATCCTTTTTTTTTTTTAGCAAATATACATAGCAATATTTGGTGTTATCATCGATGATAGTGAAAAAATACTTATAATTACCACCTCTGGTTTGAATAAATTTTAAGTCACACATATTAGTATGAATTAGATCAAGTGGTTTAGTATTCTTTTCAATTGTTCGAAATGATGGCTTGGTTAATTTTGCCTCTACATAAGTTTCACATTTATGTTTGGAATCAATCCAAAATGCAGGTATGTGATCTAAGTTAATTAATCTATTCAAAGTATCATAATGAATATGTCTCAATCTACCATAATATAAGTTAGAAGACTCAAGCATATAAATAGAAGACTTTCTACTTTTATTCATATCATTGGATTTTACAACAATAACATTCATTTTTCACATGCCAACTTTTACATAACTCTTTCCCATATACATTCCATATTTAGACAAAACTATTTTCTCAAGATCGAGCATTATTTTGAAACCATGTTGGCTCAACGTTGTCCCAAAAATGATGTGTTTCTATATGTTAGGCATGCACAACACATTGCAGCTTTATTTTCTTACCTGATGTCATCTTTAGGCACACTATTCCTCGACCCTTGATCTTAGAAGTTGAAGGGTTGCCCATGTAAAGATTCTCCCTAGTCTCTAAGGGTACCAAATAAGCAAATGCAACTTTCTCAAAGTAGATGTGGCATGTGGCCCTAGTATCCAACCACTACTCCTTTGGGTTGGAGTCCACTAGATTGATCTCAAAGACTACAACAGAAAGACTAATGTCAGACACCTCTTTAGTGATAGTGTCCACCATGTTGGCCTTTTTCTTCTTGTTCTTTTTTGGCAGCCTACAAATACTGACTTGTACCCCGCCTTATTGCAATTAAAGTACTTTCCTTGGAATCGACTTGTTGTTCTTTTTATTCTTAAAGTCACGATCATGCTTTACTATATTAGCCTTAGTAGACTTAACGATAACATTGTTGGAGAATTCTTTTCTCTGAGCCTCTATTATATGTGAAGTCTCACAATAAAGTCTTCAACATCCATTACCTTTCTTTTGTGCTTCATATGGTTCCTAAAGACTCTCCACACGCGAGTAGCTTTTCAATAATTGTACCTATCTAAAAAGACTCACTAATGACCATTACTTCAGCATATATCTCAAGAATGATCAGTTGGATTTCTTTAAATTGACTTATCACAAACTTTGAGTCCACCATCTTTAAAGTCTGAGAACTGGCCCAATAAGAACTTTTTAGCGCCAACATTCTCTAGCTTGTACTTATGGTCTAAGGATTCTCACAGTTTCTTAGCTGTTTTCTTTAAGCTATACATATCATACATATAGTGTGCTCGACAAGCCATTTAGAATATAATTTTGACAAAGAAAGTTAGAGTGCTTCCAAGCCTTAAGAGCATTGAGAACTTGAGTATCATCTTTATCGTCTCTAATAGTAGGAGAATCCTCTTTTAAGAATCTTATTGGAATCAACATTGAGAAATAAAACAACATTTTCAGCTGCTAACACTATAAATTCAGTCCTCTAAATTTTTTAGGTTTTTCATGATGGTTTATCAGAACCGAAACCACCAAAGGCTAAGTAGAGACTGAGGCTTGAACACAAAGAGATGGTGCAATTATCTTAGAGTTGCTTCTACTAGAAACAATAGGAATGACGTTCAATTTATTAGTCATTTCTGAAAATACCAAAGTACAAGTCTTAGACTCTCAAATTTATATTTTCTACCAAATATGAGTTTAGAAGTGGTTATTATTATTATTACTATTATTATTATTATTTTTAAACAGATGTCAAAAACCAAGACAAGCAAAAATATCGAAATAAAAAGTGACCAATTATAATAAGAAATAGATGTTATTCGAGTCAATATATAAACCTAAACATTTATAACACCATACGTTTATGATTAAAGCAAGCAAGCAAGCAGTTAAAGTGGCACAGCAATTAGAAGCAATAATACATGCACATCTAATGTATAAAATGTAAAACCAAAAGTTTGCAAACCTGACACTAAATGATCATAGGCAAATGGAAATGTAATAGTTAAATGCCAAAACATATACTAGTATGAAAAGCAAATGTATCACCAACATTAAAATTTATAAACCAAATTATATACAAAAGTCGAAGCAATATAACATGTCGATTGAAAGCATATAATCAAAATTACAATCAAATGGAATAAAGAAATCAAACCAAATTAATAACTAAAAAAATAGAATAAAAGGCTATTCCATATTTAGAAACTCAATGTCTATAATGATCATGTAAACTCATAAAAAAATTATATGTATAGTACAAAAGACCATATGACAGATTATATGATACACTAGAAATAAGGATATCATCAAAACAAATCTTTTTTCTATATTTTGCCAACCTATTTGTCTTCACAAGAATTTGTTTTAAGATTGTTAGCAAAATTGCATCTAATGTGAAGAAAAACGAACCAATTGCTATTAACAAAATATTACAAAAAAGGAGAAACAATTACAACCAAAACCTTCAGCTGAATCAATCACAGAATCTAGGCATCAAGGCACGTGTAACAAACGCTTTCCTTAAACAGACTCACTCTCTCTTTGGGTGCTTGAGATACGTTGAGCATCTATCTCCAAGGATACAACCATCATCAAGTAGGACTTTGGCACCAAAAATACTACTCTGGCTAACTTTAACCATGCCTTCGCTACACATAGAAGCTCTAAAAAAACTTAAACCTAAGAACAACTTTAGAGAGAGTAGAAATTTTCTTAGTGTAGAATTGTGTTGAGCATGAGCTCCTTATATAGGCTCATAAGGGCGTGTTACAAAGTAGGAAATAATAAGCATTATTTCCAAAGTAATGAGGGTTCAACTCAAAGGTTACGACCTTTGAAATCCTAGTTTAATATGTCTATTAACATGTCTAGATTCATCCATTAATATGCTTATTTAAAACCATTGAAATTCATCCATTAACATGCCTTCCAATCACTATTCACATTCTAGAAAATTAAAAAAAATCCGAATTTAACTTGGAAGGCAAACAAAAAATTAGCAAAACATTAGGCCCTTAACCCACCTGGCTAATGGTTTGTGCAACCCATCCCCCTTGAGCATAAGAGAGCCCTTGGGTACAAGTTCCTACCCAAGAGAAAAAGTGTAGTCTTACTTAAACTCCACAAAGGTAATATGCCTAAGTAATATGGGACTTCAATTTTTAGCATTCTTTCCAACAACTAATTCCAATTGGCATATTTGATCATCAATTTCTCATTCACACAATAGCCATTTTGAGAGTGTGAATATGTTATTTTGATCTCTACATGACGGAGAATGCAAATATACCAAGACCCATCACATATACAAAGTGGGTCCTACTCAAATTTAGGCCCCAAAATGGTTCTTGATAATGATTTATTATACCACTTTCCAACATAAGCTAGTAACAATCATGTATTTTCAAAACCCACATTTAATCACAATTGGACTACATAGCGATTTTTGCAAAGAGAAATAACAAGTAAGCACACTCACATATTAATTTAGTTTCACAAATGGCTCTTAAGTTGTTCAAGAAATATCCTTCCAACCACTTGAGTGCTTAGGACATAAGACTCCTAAAGTAGTTTAAGAATAAATAGACCTAAAGTAGTTGAAAGAGTCAAAAGTTCATCAGCAATCTATGAGGTTTTTTTTTTCTTCTACTTGTCTACACCACACTCACCAGAGAGAGAGAATCCTTGTGGTATCTCTAGCAAAGTGGAATTCAAATTTGAGCCAATCATAATGTAAGAATCTATGACCTGTTGTATCATACAGAATAATTCCAATTCAAACAAATCCAATTTAAATTATAACAATGTTATTCAAATACTTATTTATTGCAAAAAATTATGAATAATTATCTTTACTCAAATAAAATTATGATTTAAATTAATTATTCAAATTCCCATTTTTTAATTTGAATAATTAGTTTTCTCAAATTAATTAAATAATTAATTCACCTAAAAAAAATATAGAGATAAGTGCTCTAGTAGTGGGCCCTACGCCTACTATCTGTCCAATCTAGACTATGCTTCACACATCCTTTCAAGCCTAATGGTTTAACTCGTTGTACTTCTGCCTTGTAGTTATTTAGTTTTGCTCAATATATCAAGAAGGAATTAATGAACTACCATTAGGATTCAATGTACATATATTATAAATCTCCAATAATAATAGATCAATCAATTTCCAATTAATTTTTGTTTAGTTATTAACATCGGTGTCAGTCCAATATATACCCAAAATTGCACTCTTGATAATATACCATGTTACGAGATTCTAAAATTAGTCTTATTTATGATCTCTCATACTATATGTATCCCTATAGGTCATCCATAATTAGATGAAAGACAAGTTCTGTTTTACCTCTCAATTATTTTATCTAAAAGTTCTATTACTTCACTTATTGGAAAAATTCATTTTGTAACAAAAACAACTAGAAAATCATTGGTTACAAGTACTTCTAGATGACCAAGTTCTTGTTCTTTATTCAATTTCCCAAATAATGCTTTTGGAGGATAGCATTGACTCTCTATTAGATAGTTATGGATTCCATATTTATGGATTATGCTCTCATCATTATAGCTTATACCTGCAATAGATCGATGGAACTTCCATTCATTGTTATCAAAAACATGAGCACTAGTACACATAGAGCCTTAGACGTTAGTTTTAGACTGCTGTCAAAATATAAGACGACAGTTTAGCAAACTATTGTCTTATCTAGCAACACAGTATATGGTCCACATTAAATGATAATTTTCATGTAGAGCCAAAAAAAGAGCAAACAGGGTGCACATTAGATAATAGTTTCAATAAGAAACCTTCATTTTATGTCTTTTTGCTGTTTTGATTAGATGACGGCTTTTGTCTTCAACTGCCAACAAAAGTGCTTCTTTATTTTGGTTTTCCCACAAGTGGCCTATTTTTGTTTTTAATCTATTACATTGGCATCACAATTCATTGATAACATAAAATAATATATAACAAATTTAAAAATAACTCAGTATAAGAATGAAATTTCAATAAATATATGATTTATATGTATCATTGTACGTAGTATCCTCATTCTTCAAGCACCTCCATCAAAGAGGCATATAATATTCTTGACTTATCATGGTTTTTGCATTAGGAGTGGTGCCTTCAGGAATAAATGTAGCACCCATAATTTAATTAAGTAAGGTTAGCGTGTAAATGGTGGATTAGTGTGTCCTAATATGATTTAAATTTAATTTAAACATTTTGTGGTACATTTTAAACTTATCTCACCTTCCATTATTTTTATTTGTTATTTTGAATTTT